>OZ026618.1:46664167-46681667 GCA_964020975.1 Hermodice carunculata | reverse complement strand
ACTGTGCAACATAACACTTCTACATAGATACACATTTGCAGTTCATTTGGTGTCATTAGCCTTATTCTCAGACATAAAGAGTTTACTGTGTTTTAAATGTTTTGTTGTATATCTTCAGCGATACTCGAGGTGGTGCCACCGAATTTCAGCACGTTTTGGTCCATTTGCCTGATCGATAATCCCACAAAGGTTCGTGATGATTCCCAAGACAGCATTTCAAATTTTTTCCTATTTTGGCCCAAGTGTTAGACAGTGCTAGATCCTATAGACGGCGCTGCTAATATCGAATTCAATGTAAATGTTCTCTACACTTTATAGGTCCCTAAAGTTATATGGGGTTTTCATGAAAACCAATGACTGTATCACGCTCACAATCGCAAACTTACTGACTGAATTAGCGGACAGTTGGACTGGCGGATCGACAGACGGGCATGAATAGTCGCATAAGCTCTTGGTGCTGTGGTCAGGAGCGGTTTTTTTCTACTTTTATCGCATTTTTTTTGTATGCTATTGCTATTTACAATTTCAAAAACATTAGGGAGATATTACTAACATCTGGTGCAAATTGCTTGTGGAGGGGTCAAACAAACTTCACTATGGAGTGATACTTCACTTCCCGCCTTTTTTACCTCTTTGACGAGTACTTGTCAGTTGAAGCATATATTTTCAACAAACAATGTTACGCTTTAAATTTGTGTTTAGTAAAAGTGTCATATGTTTTTTAAAGTTTATATTAACAGTAACACGTCACGACAGTCACGTGTTTAGAAAGTGACATTCTTAATTATTTATTAAACAATTTGAAGAATATACTACAACATGGCAAAGACCTTAACAACGCCATCTCAATCGCATCAAATTCTCCATACACAAAAAAAACAGAAAAGCTGCCTGATCACTTTCAATCTGCTGCTCAAACCTTTTCAGTCCTGGAATAAAACATCCAACGTCTTACCTCAAAATTTGATAAACTGACATGCGGACACTACCCTTTTTACACTGGACAATAACTCATGTATACCTCTGAAAGCCACTTGTTGGTCTCATGGGGGTTAAATAAGTGAAAAATACGATAAATTTATGTTGACCTGTATGGGATTCGAACCCACTACCTTCGGCACATTCGCCTAGCTAAATGTAAAGTCAAACACGCTGACCTCTAGGCCATTACTTATACCTATCCCGGCCGAAATCGTGACTTACCCCAAAACGTTTGGTTTTTAGAATGTGATCTTGGACTGCCAGAAATATTTTCTTATTAATTCTAAGAGTACTTTCGGAAACGCCACATAAAACAGTTTGTAGGCCGAAATGGGCATAATCTGTTAGTATTCTATGAAGGCGATCAAGAGGGAAAGCATAATAAGGACAAACAGAAACGAAATGCGAGGCATCTTCAATCCCTTGATTGCAACGACAATTGGGTGATTGAGTAAAACCAATATCAAATAGATGGGCATTCAATTGGCTGCGGCCTAAACTCAGTCTTGTATGCAGAGCTGCGGCAAATCTGTTACCAACATAGTACAATTCTGTTTGCTTGAGTGATCGAGTCACATTTGAGGAAAATTTATTTTTAAATTCAACTTAAGTAGTAGACTCTCTCACATCAAGAGGCAGTTGGTTTCAAAGTCAGGCGTTTGCTTTGTACTTGTTAAGTGCATCATGAGCTGGTCATGATATGATGAGTATTATTATCTTGCATGTATATTTTCTAGTTTAGTAAGCGCGTTTTATGTGGTTCTAAGAATGACACAAAGTGCTAAGGTTTTTTTCACTACGGTTGATGATGTTTGGCATTTGAATTATTACATCGGAAACTTTATGTATACATTGTGCATCGATAACTTTATGCATACAACCCTGCTTGGCAGTCTATTTGTTTTGCAGGCCTTGATCCGCTGTACGGAGCGGCCCCGGATCTGCGATTCTGATGGTCACTACAGTAGGCTATCTCGTTAGTTCTCAGTATTTAGCAAATAGTTAGAAATTTGTTTGGTAGAACTATTTACTTGACAGTGTCAGTATAACCAAATACATGCATATTATGCGCGGTGCTGAACTACTGGATTGAAAATTTTTTTATGCAAATTGCACTTTTTAGTCACAAGCTCAGTGTTCTAGTCATCTGCTACAGGTGGCAGGGTTTTTTTTTCTTTTTTTGTGTGTGTGTGTGTTTTTTGACTTAATTTTCTCATTATAAGCAACTACAGGTGAACCTTGCAGCATACGCTACTCGCCACACCAATTGATATCTTTTTCTTTCAGTTTTCAACGTATTATAGTCTATTTTATCTTTACGTGTAGGGGCCTTGTTAGCTTTTTGCTTATTACGCTATATTACTAGTGCAGTTGTAAGTATTGAACATTTGTGCTCTCTCAGCCTCTGTTCAGGAGCATTTGATTGAGGTTATGCAAATTTGGGTTCCAGACTGGCCAAATATAACAATAAATAATAATAAAGAATTGTTGTACACAATTATGGAAAAAGAGACATATAAATATATGATGAGTTGTGTTTTATTGTCTAACAAGATATGATTGTGGAAATGATTAAAGCTGGGAAAGAAATGTGCCTATAAATGTATAAAGCGTGTTTCCTAAATAATAAACATGCGATTCTAATTTTAAACTGGTCAAATCAGAAACCTGCAGGTAGATTCCTGTTCAATTGACATGTCACTATTGTGTAAAAACCTAGACTCATAAATTAAGTTAATGATGGGTGTTGTCTGTGAAAGTTCCTATAAAAATATTCATTTTAAAGTAAGCTATATATATATATATGAAATTTTGATACAATCGAACATTATTTATCAAATTTGTAGTTATTAAAGTTATTATTTAAAAAAAACGTTTAAGGCATTTTATAGACTGGTCACCAAAATTCTAAGTTCTGAAAAAAAGACAATTTTAGTTCCGTACTCTGCTAGTGTGGTACCTCCAAGATTCCTTTATATACAAAACTATTCCTACTAGTAGATTTTCCCACAAATTAGTTTACAATCTCAGAAATTCAGAATTTTGGTGCCTAGTATAAAAATCCTTTGTATGATTTTTGTTTAATTATAAATTCCATAAAGAGATTTTTTTTGAAAGCTCCTCGATGGTATTAAAATTTCATACGTCCAAGATTCCTTTATAGACAAAAGTAATTTTGGGGATTGTAATATTGGGAACACAGACAGCTGTATTCCTAGCATTTGATTTTCCACTTTTCTATCCTGGGTGGTCCTATTGGTAAGACAATGAAACTTAATTTCTGAATGTTGATTTTTCAGGAAATCTCATGAATAAATTATATATTAAACCGCAAGTTGACCTGGGATATCAAAGGGCACTGGCTATTGACCTCATGCATGAAAGATCGTCATTATTTTATACCATATGGTTTGTTCAATACTGAAACACTTGGTCGTCATGGGGTGATATCTTAGACATAGTTCACACGAGTTGATGGTGCTGAAACCTTGATATACATCACTAACTTTAAATTAATACAATGCTAATGATCTTTATGTTTATAAATAATGTACACTCAAAAACATGAAATAGAAATGGTTTAATAAAACAATTCCAGGCAACTTTCACTCAGGATACACGCACATGTAATACTTGTTCTCCAAAATATTCTGGAACTAATTTTGGAAAAGTATTCTAAATGGGATTTTTTTTTAAAGTGGGAATGGGTTTTATATTAAACTTTATTTCATAGAAAATTGCAGGTATTTGAATATCACCAGTTTCGTAAAGTCTTGGTATCATGCAGAATATATTTTGCAATTCTTTTATTTGACTAGAAAGTTATTAATACCTTTCTTGCTGCATAAATTAACCAGTGCTCTACTGAATATATAATTACAATAGAATGGAAAATGTTTATTGATGAATTAGGAAAGCATTAATGTTGAATTGTAACACTATCAACCATTGTGTAAGTAAAGAACAGTCAAAAGTGACACCCATTTGGTGTATTAGAGTAATGAATAAAAACGATATTATTTTAGTGAAAAGAATAAATAAGTAGGAGTATGTTGTTAAGCCTTGGGGTACTTTAAGAACTTAAGCTAGGGGGCAGTATTTCTCAGTTGTGAAAATCTACGATCGTGAAGTAATGTGCTCCTTTTTTAATATAGAAACGGCCATTCAAATGGCTCAACATAGACCCCCATTATCTACCTTTCAGGCACGAAAACATGTAACGCGACTGGTTATCCTGAAACATATTTGCTCATATATTACATCAAAAATGCATTAAAAACCTATTCCATTTGTTTTACTTTACTTTGCCCTATTAACAAAGGTTTATAATGACACCTTTGCCGGATGCTTACTTTTATATGTCATATATCATTTTATTAAGCCATTATTATCAAGCTTTGGGTGCTATGTTCCATATCACAATGTTTCATTCATATGTGGAAAAAATGAAAACAGGCCAGACACCATCTGGAGACGAAAGTGAAAACAAAACTTTTTTTCAGCAGAATGTCTACTGGGTATCATATAGCAAATAACCCTTGTTTTCATTTTTTGATTCACAGTTCAAATGTAAGACAATTCAGTCTTTTCCGTGCAAGAAATAGTTCAAATGAAATGTAGTACATATCTCAAGGCATCTAATGAAACTGATAAAATCTAAATTAGCACTGAATATATTATAAAAGGATTCATGGAATCTAAAAGAAAGGAGAAAGAGATGTCAAAACGTGATGAAATATTTTCGTCATCATGAATCAGTCTTTGAAATTTTTCAGCCGCTATGACTATGGAAAGTAATAAATTTACCAATACACTTATGGATAAATAAACTGATGCCGCAAAACACGACATCAAGCCACAATTAGCCCAGTCCAATCTTACCAAGAGAGATACTAATGCCTGGTATTAAATAATTAAATAAGGTAGGAACCTCAAGTTGGACAATGATTTGCTTGATATAAGTTTCATAACTGGTCACGGCCCTGAAGGTTATTCAATTATTCCCATTAGCAACGGCAGCATCAATCATAACCAAACATGCACCGTACTCACACCAAAATGTAGAAGTGAGGCTTGTTTATCCGCAACTAGCACGTCTAAATTGCTTGATTGGCCAGCTTGTATGCAACAATAAGGAATGCATAATTGACAGTTATGTATGTGATGGCCACTTTAATTGTTTAGGCCGGTCTCATGAAAGGTGAGTAACATTACTTTTACCTTTCATAATGGAGTCAATGAATATGACTATCAAGTATGTCTAGAAAGCTGCCAACAACCAGACTGCGCTTGCCCCCCGACAAGTTTTCAATGAAGTGAAGCCGGAGGTCTTTCATATTTCCACGATGTGATGGTAACTTTGACTGCGCAATAACACATGAAGATGAGGTCCACTGTCCAGTACTTTCAGAAATATAATTCCCAATAATTGAAGGGCAGTCCTGTCAAAATTCCAGTTGGTTGAAGTGTGAAGAATTGGAATTTTTGCCTTGCTACCCTGAGTCTCCAGTTTGTGTTTATGAAATATTCAGGAATGGGTTTTTTTTGAGATTCTGTTCAAATGGGAATATATTCAACGATATTATCGTGTACAGTGTACTGGTGTGCAATATGTGTCCCAGCGGTTACTGTTTTCCTCTGCGATACATTCGTGATACAGTTCCACACAGTGAGACCTGAATTGGCGAAACACACTGCAACCAGTTTGCTTGCCCATTTTACCTCTGTTGCAAGAATCAAACTTCCTGTGTGCATCCAAACGATGTTTGTCATAATTATGCTCACTGTGAAAAATCAAGGGATGATCAGTTTAGCTGCCCAAGCCACCCATGTCCAGTTCCACTGTTTTGTCTTTGCAGAGGACCTGTATTTATAATTAGTCACCCAAACGTGACAACTTTTCATCTTATTTCCTTGTATACCAAAGTTTCAGTATTAAAGAATACTTGACTAAAACTATAGCGAAGCTCCTTTTCTCGATTTCTATATAACTTTGAAATGGACATTTCTATCTATGAATAAAATCAAGGAACTGAATTCAAAAAAGTTTACAATGTTAGCATACCTTCTGTCTTTAGATCTGAGTAGAAACTATACATGCAGGATACATATAAAGGTTCTCTACGGGCTTAATAAGCTCATGAACTTAAATCTAAGAAATTTAATTGAATGTACACTGTACACGTACGCAGATTAGAAGGACTAGGAACCTCTTTCTGCGCAGTATCTTGCCAACATGCGCATGGCAATAATTGGCCAAGCTGCATTCGCAGGTATGCACGCTAGTTCCTTACACATTTCATGGAACAACTCAAACAAGATAGACAGAATATTTGTAGGCATAGAACGCCTTGTACAATTGGATGTACGTGGCAATACGTTTAAATGGGCAGACAGGGATGTATTTGCTGATATCAATACTCTGTGGCTCCTAGAAAGTGATCACCTTAAACTTTGTTGCCTTGCTGCACACGTACAAAACTGTTACCCAGCACCAGAATAATTGAATACTTGTAATGGACTCTCTTTCTTCACATATCTTGTGTGTTCTTGGGTTTTTGATATCGATTTTAGGAATGACGATGAAGTGTATAGTTGTATTGAACATACCCAATATTCAGGTTCATATCAATCAGTTATTCAAAGTATTCCTAGCTGTTACAAATTATTTTTATTGGAGCATATGTGCTGGTAAAATCAGTGGTCAATATATATTTTGGTAATTTTTGCACATTTGCGGAGGAAAGTTGGCGGCAAAATATACTATGTAAAGTTTAGGTATCCTATCTGCAGTTTCGTCTCTCATGTCTGTATTCATACTATTGGTAATTGCTGTAAAAAGGTACATAAGTATTGTTCTGGTATTAATGTTGCAACTGCCAAGTCGAAGGGGTTTTGTTGTCAGTTAATCTGTGGGACTAATAACCATGATAATACTAAGCTTGTTGTGTTTGCCTCGCTCACCTCTAGCTCTCAACAAAATGTATATTGAGACCGGTGTTTGTATTCTCATACAGCTACATAGATTTGGCACATGGTCCGTCATGCAGACTTCACTCACTGTTTTTAATTCAATTTGCTTTACATCAATGGTTGTTCTTTATTTGTGGATATTCTATACAGTAAAGACTGGCAGCAAAAATGCTGGGCGACAGAACTACAAAGAGCGATTGTCGGTAGCGATTGTTGGTATTGGTCACCAATAATGTTGTTTGTTTTTCGTAATTTGTTGTCACCATTATTTTGTCCCAGACTGGAAGATCTCTGCCTGAGATGATTGGTGCCTAGTTAGTTCTACTTGTAATGCAAATAAACAGTATTCCTAGTCCATTTTTGCACACATTCATCCTAGGACTTTTATGAAAGTGTCATGTTTATTTGAAGAAATATATTACAATTGGTAGGTGAAAGGGTTGTGGGTTCATTTTGCTACACCTTTTGTTTTGGAAGGAAATACACATACATACATACATACATACATACATACATACATACATACATACATACATACATACATACATACATAATTACGTAGGTACGTATATGTAGATGTACCCCGGGCTATGTTTCTTTGCAATAATGAAATGTGTTTTTTTCTCTCTCTTTCCCGACCTGTTGTACTTCTGGTAAGATAAGAAATGCAACCGTGTAAAGTATTCTTATTGACAGGAAGATATAGTTTGCAGCCACATTAATATTTTATTATACTTGAGGCATCCCAGAGGACCGTGGGCCAATCTGATACCGACATGTTAAAATTATTATGCCTTAACGAAGTAAATAATATATTTGTAAATAACGTAAAGTTGCAAAAAGTGCCTTATCAATTATTATAAAATACGTTTTTGCCAATGAAAAACTTGCTTTAGCAAAGTCTGTAATTGGCACCAAAATAGCATTTTGGAAAAAAAAAATTATAAGGAGGATAGTAAAGGCCTGCCGTGTTGCAATGTCCATCAACAAAAATTGTGCTACACATGTCCCATCTGAATACTCCCGAATGATAAAAATGTTGCTTTCCTGGCATTGCAAGTGTTAGAGAATATTTAAACACTCATTTGCCCTGGTATCAAAAAGATTGAGGTAATTGCTGTCGATAACCCCCCCCCCCCAAAAAAAAAATCCAGATATTAACTTTTTGTGGGTGTGTTATTATAGACAGGCGTATTTACAGGCTGGGGAATCACAGTTTAATGGCCTCTACCTATGTGTGCATTATCAAAGAAGCAGCATATCTAACTGAGATTGTTCTCAGAGAAATTTGCATAGCTTGTATTACCCAATGTGAAACTTTTGGCATTACAGTTGTAAAATAATGATGGGAACTTGAAGTTTTATTGGTTTCCTTCATGGTGATACATTAAGTGTAAATAGTACGTATAAAGAGTAGCCTCTCTAAATTCGATATCGCTGATGGTGTGTTGTTCAGGCAAGGTCCTGCAAGTCTCTCTCTCTCTATCTCTCTCTCACTCTCTCTCTCTCTCTCTCTCTCTCTCTCTCTCTCTCTCTCTCTCTCTCTATCTATCTATCTATCTCTATCTCCATCTATCTCTCACTCTCTCTCTCTTTCCCCACCAAACCAAGCCATCCTTGTCTGGACGTGTCCTCCACATCACTTCATTTAAATATAACTATATATGGACCCCTTATATCAATAGAAGACCATTAAAGGGAAACTTGAAAGGGAGCAAATAGGTGGCGATGCAGTATAATGGAGAGTTAATAACATAAGGGGCCCACCAACATGGTCACATAGTTAGACAGCACCCCGTTTAGTTGGGGAGTTCTGAATTAGTATTCAAGATAATAAAGATATGATAAATGATGATACAAAAGGGAAATAAAAAAAAATCGGCGATTGTGACTATGGTCAAAGTAGTACCACGTAGCGCAAGGACGCCCGATTCCACGACTCTCTATCACACACACACATACGCACACACAAACATACGCACACACACAAATTCATACAACAAATAGTTGAAAAAGTAACGTATACAAAGTGTATAGATTATTTTACCGTATGGTAACTTAAGTCATGAAAGTAGTTTGCACAACAAAAGTAGTCACGTTGCAACAAGAGTACTGTTTGTATAGTCAGTGAACTCTCTTCTTTAGTGGCCTTGGGAATTTAGTCAAGGTTATCCATCTTCTCACTGACAAAGCCCTAATTGAGGACTATTACCGTGTTCTATATTGAAGTCATAACTTAAATTCTGAGTTACAATGCAGAAACCAAGTTCACTAAAGTGACCTTGTGACCTTTAAATTTAGAATAGTCACCCCTTGTCGTGCTTGACCTAGCCCTGGATAAGGACTATAGTCCTGTGCAAAAAACAGGTCCTTTCATAAAAACTTTTTTAGCTATTGTGCGGAAATAAAAACAATAATACCTTTGTGACCTGGGAAATGGGGTCAAGGTCGACCACTTTTACACCTCACCTAGTCTTTATATTGGGGTATATACCTGGTCACTATCAAAGTTCTATTTCAAAAACGTCTTCAGTTATGGTGCAGAAACCAGATTCAGTAATGCAGCTCTGTGACCTCGGGAATTGACATGACCCCACCCATTTCAATCTGATCTAGCTCTCATCGAAAGCTATATTCCTGTGCAGCTATCTTTTGGCATCCCTTTTTTGTTGCAGTAGAGGTGTACCCTAGTAACTGGGACCACTATACTATTATAAAATGACCAGAATTTGTAAAAAAAAAAAAAAAAAAAAAATTGCAAAAGAGACCACAGCCAACATTTTGTATGACCTTCTTTGTTTTCAATGCAAACCTGACATCATTACCACGTGCAGCTAATCCGACTATACTGGGCTTGGTGCTGGGATGTCCTGCCTCCCCCACCATCCTCTCGCGGCTGTTGGTGGAGAAACTTATTCTCGACCTTCAGCCTCTCATGATTCTCTGACCAACAGGAATCCCTTGTGAACGATAAAGGAGAACTTCCTGTCAGCTATGTCGGATTCTCTATTTCTTTTTGAAAATAGAACCCTGCTGGGATCAGATTGGGCAGTTACTAAGGCATTCAATAATTAGTACAACTAATTTGTTATTCCTATGACTTTGGATAGGGCCTTGAAAATAAAAAAAAATCATTCAAATCTTTCCAGTTTCTTTTCTCTTGGTTGAACTTCTCTTGGTTGAAATACTTTATGTGTAAATGGAGTAGAAATAACATGGATAGGTGAGCTAAGACCATAAAAAATTAGCATCAGGTGAGCAAGAAGGCTCATTCCCATTGCTATTAAAGCCAAAAGACTCAAATAGCATATAGATGGTGCATCCAATGACTCGCTAGCGCCGCCTAGCCTATATGCAGTTGTGAATTGGATGTAATTCAGTACATGGACTTTAATATAAAGCCCATCATGTCCCTCTTGGGCCAAGTGTCTACCCAATGGTAGAGTGATCACTTTGTTAACTATGTAATACTAGTTTACCTTATCATGTCTTTCAATGGATTTTTTGTTTGTACAACATTTTTTTTCAAACTTTGTAAATGAGGAGGCAAATTACGCTGAAATTTTCACAACAAGCTCCTTTTGGAACAGCCTATGTTGATCTGATTTGTTTCTGTACTTGTTACTTGACCTGATGTATCCAAGCAGGTATTTCAGAACCATTTGCCAAACTGGTTGACAATCAGGTTCTCCTTTGTTGATGCATTGACTTAACTTGAGCATGTTGTTGTTTGCCAATTTGTGATCAGTGACACTGTACCAACGAAAGCCCCCAAACCACTACCTTGTAGTGAACACTAAAACATTAACCATGTGGACACTTTACAGATTAAACTTTAAAGTGGCACAGCCCATGTGTTAGAATATTAGGTGGTATTCCCTGGTGTAAATATTTTAAATAGGCAAACGTTTAAGCTACTAACAACGAGACCTCGATCTGTGCCAGGCTGGTACCAATTATATTCCTGACAGTCATATATATATATATATATAACAACAGAAGCGATCAAGTTGGGACATTTGTTCGACTTTTTGACACCCAGTTACATTTGGAAACAACGAGCGAGCTGGTCCCAAAAAAGTCATGCCTTTGGTTTTTTATTCATCAGCATGTAATCTTCAGATTGCCCTTTATTCGGGAAAAATATATTAATCTTAGGTTTGAACGACAATTTTTATTTGTTTAATACGAAGAGTTTCTATTGTTTTGTGGACAATTTTTATCCTTCATTATATGAACAACGACCACGACCATTTTGGGACATGGATGTTAAATAGTGATTACTCTGTGAATACAGTGTGTGTTTTCTCCCAGTTTATTAGAAGCTGTGATTAATCTGAAAAATATTGTCCCAAAATTTTGAAAACTCATATTCGCAAATAAAAAAGTTGATAATATATGTATATAGGATCCACACATTCCCGTTGCTACTCACCAGAGACACTTATCCTCTGGGGATATATATAGATCTAGCTTCGCGTGAGTGTGACGCCACACTCCGCACGTTCACCCAATATCTGCAGCTCAACTTCCACACGGGATCACATGTCCAACGCAGCAGATAAACCAAGTGAAGGATAGCAGATCCAGATATGTTACCTATTTGTGTCGAATATTATATCACGAGCCCTTTTTAACCAACGTTGACAATTGATTACTTGAGAAATGCATGAAAAGTAGGGTTCCTCTACCACCCATCTCAATCGCTAGTGTCCTTATGAGAGCCACAAGTCGCACTTAATCTCTCCCATTTTCAGTGTTGTTCGGTTCACATGATCAACTTTGGGTATACACATGAATATATGATTTCTTTGATTTGACAAGTCATATTGGTTTTGGTGCAATCTGCAGTCAGTCCCTTGGCCAACATTTCCTGGATTTTTGTTTTTGTTTTTGTTTAAAGAACGGAATAGAATAAAGTTTACCATGCTTGATAGTCAACTACCAACGGGACAAATTTGCACGCTTAATGTGATAATAATATAAGCTACTAAGCGAGCGGCCAGAGACCCATTTTGGAGAATTTAATTACCCCACCGTACAGAAAGCTACAATACGATTTTTATTTATCTTTGGGGTCCCCTAAAATTATTTGGCCCGGTTGTCCTGAGTAACCTGTGTTTGGTTGCCATGGAAACGGCATCTTTAAACATCACATTTTTTCGGCAAAATAGTTCATTTTAGTGCCATATGCTATTGCTTGTTAACAAAGTATCATATCTATATTGCTTTCTCCACACCAAATATACATTAAATTAATTTTTCCATACTAAGATAATGCTTCTCTGCTCCTAGACAGGTAATAAATGCTACAATGTGAAACTTGACATGTAAACATCAGGCTTAATTATAGGTAGGCCATTTTACTTGAAGTCGTCAAAAACTGTCCAAAAGGCAACGAGTACCATGTGCTCTTCTTTTACGCCAGTATGTTATCATTATATACATACAAAGGCAATCTTCTTTTCTTATGACTTAAATTGCACATTGTGACAGCATATGCCATACTATGTAGCACAACAGAGCCACAAGAGAATGAATGGACAGAACAAGCCGTCACCGAGAGAATAGATGGTAGGGTATGCCACTCATCAGTTACATCGTTTGGCATGCATATATGTGATCAATCACGTATGTAACCCTCTGTGACCTTCCAATCTTATCCGCGGGGGGGGGGGGCAAAATCCTTAGAATATCATTTTCTCTAACATCGCTTGCTTTGAAATTGCGAGGGGACACCTCTGGGGATTCGTAAATCTCAATTTGTTCAGCGAGAGGCACTGCGTTTTTTTTGGCTTTTTCCTTTTTTGCAATTTTGCATGTGTTTTTGCTATTTTCGTCTTCTCCAGACGTGTCCCCAAAGATGTTCTGAAACTTGGTGGAATTCTATCTCCGGTAATGGAGAAGCAAAATTGTTGACTAGGTGGTGATGCTATTGACCCTTGACAGAATTTTCAATTTGAGTTTTTATCAGTTAATGGATGCACTACTGTTGGTTACAGTCTAAGTCAATGGGAATTACATTGGTTGTTTACATTCTTGACCTCTTCGAAAACATCCGTAGTTTGTACATTTTTATAATATTTTCCCCTTTTTTAATGGCAAAATCATAAAATATCTATTTTCTTTAAACTGCATCGCTAGTTGCCTCAAAGTTGCGTAAAAACACTTCTGAGTACCCCGAGACCAGGGTAGGACTTTCTATAAGTTGAAGGTCAGCCAAGAACGTGCTCATCACTTTTTTTCAGCTCCACTGACTTGACTGAGTTTATAGGATGGTCCGTCATCCGTCCGTCCTCAATTCACATTTTCGACTTGTCACAAATCGTGCACTTCCAACGTGGCAAGGATGTACTTTTGATCGGTTTCAACCACATTTGTTTAAAGGGTAATGCTCCAGTGATATTTAAATTTCTAAAAGAATTTTGGGGGCTCATGTTTTGAAAAATTCTTTAGAAAATCTTCTGCTCTGAAACTGCTCTGCCATTTGCTTTGAAATTGGATAGGCACACTTCTGATGACCCTTTTAATTAGTTGAACTACTGGCACTGCTTGTTTATACTTTTTAAACAGAATTTTGTGTGGTCTCATTATTTCCGACTTCTTTTACTGGAAATATACCTTGCGGAAGGGTCAAACACAGATGTTCGCTAGGTGGTCATGTTCTTTATTCCTGATTTTGAACTTTTTTTAATATCGACACTTGTCAGTTTATTTTACATTCCTTTTGACTATTATGTTTGTCAATGGGAATTACAGAAGGAATTCATATTTTCGGCTTCTCCCAAACCTTCAGCTAGATTCACTTAAAACGTGCCTTGGATGGGTCTCTACCATGTTTTACGCTCCAGTGATTTTTTGTATTTTTTATGATAATTATCTTTGTTCTTTTGAGGGGACAAAACCCTTAAAAATCTTCTACTTTAAAACCACTCACCTCATTGCCTCTATATCACACAGGAATACTTTCAGGGACTCCTAGTTCCTAATTTGTTTCCTGGGTGGTGCTGTGATTTTTTTCTATTTTTTTATAATGATTTTTTGTCGTGTTTTTGCTGTTTTTGACTTCTTCTCCAGACCCGTCAATCGGATGAAGGTGAAACTTTGTGGATACGTTCCTTGTAGAAGGGTCAAAAATGGGTGTTTATAAGGTGGCACTGCTGTGGACTTTTTTTTATAATTTGGATACTTATCGGTAAATTCAGCTTTCCTTTTGATTACTACGTACTACCTTGTGGATATGTTCCTTGTGGAAGGGTCAAACAAAGTTGTTCACTATATGGTACAGCTGTGAATTCCTGATTTTTAACGATTTTTTTTTCAATTCGGGTACTTATCAATAAATGCACCCTTCCAATGTAAGTCAAGGGGCATTCTAATGCTAATTCATAATATCGACCTCTCTTCCGAAACCTTTATGCAGATTGACCTCAAATTTGGTGGCAATGTACATTGGGTGGGTCTCTACCAGATTTATTCAAATTGTTATGCTCCAGTGATTTTTGGATTTTTTTATAAATTTGTCTCTTTTTTTGGGGGGAGGGGGGGGGCAAAATATTCTCCTACATCGCTCATCCAATTGCTTTGATATCCCACAGGGGCACTCCTAGAGAATCCTAGTCCACTATTTGTTCATCGGGTGGAGCTGCAATTATATTCTATTTTTTTCAAGATCTTTTTGTCTGTGTTTTCGCTATTTTTGACTTCTCCAGAACCATCACTCAGGTTTCGCTGCAAATCGTAAAGAATCTTTTCTAAAACTGCTCACCCAATTGCTTTGATTTCACACAGGGACACTCCCAGAGACACATACATCTTAATTTGTTCAGTACTACCTGATATTTGGCAAAATCGTAAAAAAATCTTCTCTGAAACCACTTGGCCAATTACTTAGAATTGGACAATTCTGGGTGCCCCTAGATTCTAATTTGTTTAGGAGGTGGAACTCTGATTTAAAAAAAACCTCAACAACTTCTTAAAATAATTTATGTGTGTTTTTGCTATTTTCGACATTTGCTCCAAACCGCCATTCAGATCATACTGAAACTTGGTGAAAATGATCCTTGTGGAAGGGTCAAAGAAAGCTGTGTACCAGTGGCATTGATAACTCCTGTTTGTTCATGAAGGGTCAGCTAAGCACAGGACTGTCACAGTCCTCTTGTTTTGTAGTTGTGTACCTTTTCGTTTTTGCGACTTCTTGCTTCCAAACCTTATGTTAGATTCTCTGAAAACTCAGTATGGATGTGCCCATTCTTAATGTAAATCAAATTTGGTCACTACATGATGCTGTTGTCAGTTTAATGATTATCAACAAATTATCGAAATTAGAAAAAAATGGAAAGGGTGTGTGAACATACAGTGGAACCTCCCTATGTCGAACACCCCTGGGACCGGAAAAAGGTGTTAAGTATGGTGAAGTGTTCGGTATAGGGAGGTTTGATAGCATTGAAAGAATGTATTTGGAACCGAGAAATGGTGTTCAGTATAGAGAGGTGTTCGGTATACGGAGGTGTTCGGTTAGATATGTTTTACTGTATTACCATTGCTTCACTAGGGATTGCAGGGTATCCTACAATAGTGGTGACTGTTATATAAAATCACTATATTATTATCAATAAAGCTCTGAAATTAGGTTTCGTGGCTTCAGTACAGTACAATATATAGAAATGTGAAATAGTAAGAGTAAATATATGCTTGTATGTATGCCTTGTTTTTCCCCTCAAAGCAACCAGAAGTAAGGACAACATGCCGAAATATTATCTCCAGAAGCTAAAGATAAATTTAGGACATGTTGTATATTTCTGTACAGGGGGGTAAATAAACTCCTAAACTATAGCTCTTTTTAGGAGTTGGCCGCTCGCCTATACACCATTGAGGCACTAATGGGGTCTGTACCTCTAGTTGAGACGACGGCAGTTACAGTCTAAGACTTCATGAGATTGAGGTCAAGCTTCTGACACTTGAAACCTATTGCAAGCCTCCCAATATAACTGCATAGTCGCTCATATTACCTACATAATGTTCTGCTGTGGGCAAATAAGGTAATGGTATTGAAAATTGATTAAAGTAGGGTGTATACTACACCCGTCTTGTAACATTACTGAGGCATATCCACAAGGTAGATAACGCCAATCTAGATCAAACAGCACAATTTTCAAGTGGCTTGATTAAGTTGGTCACATAATTGTGGTCTCACCGCATGCATAAAGCAGAAAAGGACAACCAGATATATTTGATAAGTCTTGTGATGGCCAGTTCCTTCAATGCGGAAAGCTTTCATTCAACACGCAGCACAGCAGCATTTCACTGTCATAGATATGCATAAAATGTGACCAAATAATCCCCCAATCATTGAAAATGTTCTGAAAGCACCATGAAACACATCAGTTAAGTTTTCGCCATAGGAAACCATAGTACCTATGCGACACAACGGTACATACGGTTCAACAAACTGTAGGCTCTGCAGCCGACTTGGTGGAGTTATCTATAAATTTCAATTTCTAAGCGGCAAATTTAATGTGCGATCAGCACGTGTGCAATGTCCTAGATCCTGGGCTCATCTCACTGATTTGGCGGGAATATCCTCTTTGTTTTAGCTTGTGCACAGGGCACCTATATCAGCAAAAGTTTAGGAAATTTTATACCCCTTACTTGCCCGGCTAATTTGATGACTATTAGCGGAAAGTTTCCAAAAAGAAACAAAATACAAAATGAAAGGGAAAAAAATAATAAACACACACACACACACACACACACACACACACACACACACACACACACACACACACAACACACACACACGAGGAAACAAAACAAACCAAAATAAAACCTCTTTATTCTCCTTATCCTGAGCTGAACGTATCTTCTCCAAAAGTGGCATACTTCGCTCTGAGTCTCAAAACACATAATTCTCAGCTCGGATAACTTGCTTTAACATTTTGAGCATTGCGTGCAGTACAATGCAATAAAATGAAATAGAATAAGAAAGATAATGGTTATCATAATAATGATGATAACAATGATAATAGTACTTTGACAACCCGTATAACGAGGAAAAAAGAAATACATCGATATATGTCTGACAAGACAGTCAACCAAAAATTAACTAAAGTAAGAACAAAATACCTATATGGATCAAGTAAAATAACCTATTCATATGGTACATTGAATGAGAGACCTGAAAGAAAAAAAAAAAAACTTTCAAACATATGTGTACATAATATAGTCGCAACCTACTGTTCACTTCGCACGCGTTTACAAACAGCAATTTGGGACCCCATAACGTCGGTAAGATTAGTAAAGTGAAGAAACCTGTGCAGTTTAGCCAAAATTATTGCTAAATGCTACTTTTTATAAAAAAAGTCCCTTTTACAAACAAGCAATCTTCAATTTAATAATGAAGCCATCAAATAGTGCCCATTAGTATGTCAGGTACGTCACGTCAAGACATCGGTCAACAAAGTACTGGGCGCGTATCTGCATTATTAGAGACCTTTGGCAACTCCTGAGTCTTTTGAGAACGCGGCCGCAGACCCTAGCAATGATC
>OZ026618.1:46516667-46659167 GCA_964020975.1 Hermodice carunculata | reverse complement strand
GCTTTCCATTTGTTTCTAACTTTAATGCCGGGAAAGCATGTAATAGTTCTTGATATACCTTGTAAGGAATCCTGATGATGTTGGACAACAAGAGGACAGTTGACAACAATCAGAACTGTCATATAAAATACAACCCACATCAAAGTATCTTTGAATTTAAAGGGCGAAATCTTAAAAATGAGAATTATATTGATGAAATAGTCGAGCGTTAGTAAGGAAAGTAAATAGAATGATCCACATACACAGATAATAATCCAAAGGGATAATGATTTACACAATATGCTACTTTCCCACGTGTGCTTCTGCAGTGGAAAGTTATCATTAAAATGAGAGTTCATGACAAGCAAAATTGTTAGAAAAAACAAGCTGCCCAAATCCGTGATGGTAAGAAAAGTCCGAAATGTCGCAGAAGCCGTTAGGCTTCTGCCACAGATGCAAACTATCGTCAGTATATTAAGTACCAGACATAATGGTATCATAAGGTATAGATATGTTATGCTGTTGGTAGAGAGGAGAGGTATACATATCTCGTTTATAATACATTTATGGTTACACCACTTACCTACCGGTTTAACACAGCAGATGGAAAGGTCGTCAGTATAAACATGAATCAACGTATTCATGTTATCAAAATGTTTGAAACTTATGGGCATAATGCTAGTGTTGGTAATATTTAAAGTCTCCAAGTGTGTTAAACCATTGAATAAACCTGTGTAACTATCTGACAGACTATTTGATGAAATATCTAACATCTTCAGCTTGCTAAGGCTGGCAAATGAATAATTTGTTATTGAAGATACATAACAATTCGAAAGAATAAGAGTATGCAGGGTATGCAAATTCAAAAAATGGTGTGCGCAGACCAATTTAATTTTATTACCAGAGAGGACCAGTTGCTTTAAATTAGTTAGCCCATAAAAAGCGTTGGAAAAGATAGTCTGTATCCTGTTGTAGGCAAGCTGTAAGTTCACCAGAGACTGGTATGAAGAAAATGATTTACTAATTAAAGTCGTCAACAAATTGTAGCTTATATCTAGGTAAAGGAAACAGTTGAACTTTTTATACTTTGCACGGATCCAAACCTTAAGACTACCGCGGGTAAATGTAAGTGCTTTAATGTTTTCCAACATAATATCGTTTATGAACCATACAACTCCTGTGCAGTGCATGGTAACACCTATACATGAACACAAATTACTGCAGGAGAAACTGCCACATAAATCCTCATCGTCATTTGACAAGCCGCAGTGGATATCCCCATCACATATCTCTGAAAAATGGAGACAAGTCTCTTCATACTTACAGCGGAAATGATAGACACAAACAAAACCCACACAGTAATGCTCCTCATGTCCACTAGGGCAGTCCCAATTATTATCACAGATCCTGCGTACTGGTATGCAATACGAATTAGGACATTTGTACATTCTTGGACATGCGATTTTGTAACATGTTTCTAAGTGCTCCCCGTTTGCACAATAGCGTAAAGTACCATTGCTATGGAGGTCAAATATACAGACAAAAGTTCGTTCATAGCAAGGTGACATATACTCATCAGAACATGGCAGCCAGTTTGGATCATCGCATATTAATGGATTGAGTTTCCCCATCCTGAAATCACTTGCTGCACCATAATGATTTTGTTTCACGTTCTGCAAAGGTATGTGAGCTCCGAACGTCATGTCCTCACCTGAGAAAGTTTTAGGGCACATATCCAAGTTCTCATCTGAATTATCTTTGCAATCCGAGTTCTTGTTACATAGCTTCGATATGGGTATGCATCCACCGTATCTACACTGGTAATATAGTGGTTCGCATCTGCAATTTTGTGGCTTGCAGCTCATGAAACACTCCTCTCCTATTGGCAGCAAGCCATTATCTAGGGAGCATGCAATTGAACATTGTGTCTCATCACTTGACCCTTCGGCCAAATCATGACAGTCGAACACGCCATCACAAACGTGGTGACTCAAGATACAACTGCCATCATCACATTCATGCATATTTGCACCACATTTGTTTAATAATAAGCTTTGCTTAGTCTCACAGAGAACGCCTTTTACAGTGTCAACATGATATTTCAATGCCAGTTTAATTGGAAATTGATAACGATGCCTCAACTCATCATATTCCCATATGTAAAAGTCGCTATGGAAAAAGAACCTACTTGGAAATATTTCAGGTACAATACTAGCATTCGTGATATACCCTTTGTTCGCTATAAATACTGCAACAGGGTGTGGAATATTTAACCAGCTCCAATAGAATGCATGATCAAGTAAGTTTACAGTCCATGTATCGTCTTTAGACATTTCTGTATTTAATTCATCTGTAATAAACTGCGTGTTAATATAAATGTCAGGCAGTACAGATAAGTGCAACATTTCAAATTCATAATCTGCTAATTTTATTAAGAAAGTCTGTGTATGTTGCGAAATTTTTGTAACATTTCCATACGCATTTGCACATATCAAACTTGCTGCTGTGAAGGTAAGGTCTTTCTCAGTCAGAAATAAACGAATGCACCTGAAACCAATGAAGGACCAAAATACAGGACAAGAAGGTTCCAGGGAAAATATGTTTTTGTAAGCCTGACGGAAAATGCGTTTGTTACGTTCACAAACAAACATAGTGTGTTCTCTTGAAATGAAACAATTAACTGTTACCCATTGTGTCCTGCCACGCATATTTACCAGATATAATGCTCCACATCGCATGCTATTTGGCATACTGTCTACAGAAGACTTTATTTCCCCCACAAAACAAGCATCCTTTGTATGTGATATACTCCTGTTAGTACTAATGACCAGCAATTGTTCGCTCTTGTCTTTACAACATTGGAACATTTCAGAATATGTAACGGGATCACCAGTAATCCATTGTAATTTTCCTCTCTGAAAAAAAATCCATATTAAAGCAACACGTAAAATTAAAGGGTTTATTGTGTATGTCTATTGTGTTCAGCCTAGAATGTTATCATCTTGCTTATGTTTAGATGTCCATGGTCTGCTGAATGTTCTATGTGAAGCATCTTTTGAAATGGTCAAGTCCTTAAAAAACCATCAACTAGATAATGGTGACTTTCGATGCATTTCAGGTGGTTTTTTTTATCACGTTTGTCTTCTTTTGCCAGGGAATGAACAGCATTAGATAACCCCAGGTACCTTCTCAGGTAAGAAAAAATTTTGATTATTTTAAGTGTACTACCTATTAAGGAGGAACTTTATAACATTGTTGTCCAATCGGTCGCAAAAGGGCGCAAAAATGTCCACATGGCGTTATTTGTTCATCTGGATGACCAACATGTAGCCCCAATGTCACCAGGACTGCTTTGGTAAATAAACTTATTGTTGGTCAACCAAGCAGGTTTTATGTTAGGATTTCCAATTGGGTATGACGATGCTGTTTTATATGGGCCACGATAAATTTGCTTAAGGTTGACTGGGACATCATGAACAAACCTGCAGGGTCATTTAGCTGACTTGTCATTATCAATCCGTTTCTGTCATCCATCTGCCCTCTTTCCATCTGTGTGTACACCAATTTTTCCACCCTTGATTCTGACTTTGTACCTTTTTATGTTCCCAAAATCTGTTAAATAGACTGTTTGGATTTTGTGCACAAAAACTCTTTTGCATGGCTTCCACTTAGCTAGAGAAAAGGGTAGATGGATAATGCATTTTTTTCTGTTTTATGATTTTGTTAATTTATTTTCTGACAATGGACAATTTTATCTTTGAAAAAATCCATTACGCCAATTCCATTGATATTGCATATGCATCTTCCTTACGTCATTTAGTTTATATTGTAGCCACCACGCGTGCTATCCTTGTTCCCGACGTTATATGAATTTTTATGTTAAGCATCATGTGACTCAGACAGTACAGATGCCAAACGCAGTGATATCATATGGTATCAGCATATGAATGTTAAAAGGTTTACTGAAATATTGGGAAGAGGCTAATCTATTACTAGGCTGAGGGATATTGAACCTTGGGAAGAACTTTGGACGTGTTGCACCTGTACATACATGTAACTTTTTATTATATATAATTGCGATATTTCCGAATATATTCTATAGGATGCTTTGTATATTCCATGGGGGTTTTTCTGCTGGCTTAGTGAATGAAATTCGTTTTTTCCCGTCAGGACCTACCTGCAATTCCATGTACTGCTGCATACAGGGTCACCATGTGGCACCTATCTCACTTTTTGGCCACTCCCCTGGTGCTCTGGGTTATTTCCCATTTTTAAATTACCTTTTGGGTGCTGAAACTTTTCCAGAAAAGCTGAACAGGATTACATCGAAAGTTATTAGCATAAATCGAAGAATGAAGCATGTTTGAACAAAACTGATGCCATTTTGTTAAGTTTTTGAGAAAATCAAGGGATATCAAGCTTTGGAACCTTGTATCATTAAGTGATAGCACTGTATTTTTAATAGGGCAGCCCTAAAGAGCAAATATTGCAGCACTGTAAAGCATTTTGAGATGATATACTTTGCTTTAACAGACAAATGTTTACCAGGTGGACCTGCATGAAAATTGTAAAGGAAGCAATGATGCAATTGTTAAACATTCCCAGACACAGGAAACTTCAAGCGTCTTGCTGACTCTGAAACCTTACATACAGGCTTATGTCTTAACGATAGTCTGTGTTATGCAATTATATGGTTACTGTTAAGCGGTGATAGGATATATATATTGGATTAATCTTGGTGCTTTTAATTATGATATCATGTAACCTTTGAAGTTTTAGCTGATATATCCTCTTATATGTTGGGTATTGAGGATTAAACCCTGGCCCCCGGATATAATCAAACATAAATGGGATAATTGTTTTACTAATAAAAATAGTTTGAACCAAACATATACGAGAAAGTATCTTTTTATCACATTAAAAGTTCAAACTGACATTTTGTCTTACATATTGGTAATATTGAACTGTTGTTCACCTATTGGTAAGCACTACTAGAGTACATGTTAAAGAGTATTAAACTCTGTCAGTTAGACAAACAAAATATTCCAGTCAGCAGAGCAGAGTATAATTATGATCTTCTTGTTTATTTCATTTTGGTTAATAACACGGGAATTTCTCATATGACATCTAAATTTGGTGTCACAAGATGGCCCTGGCTAATTAAGTGTGTGGGTGATGTTCATGAAAACGTATTTGACAGAAAATTGTTACGTACAGATACTAAAGGCTATTTAGAGAGGCCATGGGTGACCTTGGCATGATTCTGTAGGCCACTTACATGAAGGTTACTGTTTTCATAATTATTTGAGCAAGACTTGGATATTAAACATTATATGCTCCAAAAATATAATTGTTTAATATTCTATCAATGCCTGGATTGGACAAGCAATATTACTTAATTTTCGAAGAACACATTGATTGGTTATATTCCAAAATAACACTCGAGCCGTCCACTGTTTCATGTGATATTCAACCAAGGGACTTCATCCGGATCTGGGTTTGAGGTGGGTCATACTGCGTACATGTGAGGCTACTAGAGTGAGACCTTCCCAAGCTCCTTTATCTACGCTTTTTCCACTGAACATAAAATTCGGACCCAAATCACTGGTGCTACTGTAATGAATCCTTGTTCCTCAACTTCCGTTTTTTTTTTTCATGCATAGCGGGCTTGGAAGCCCTGCCACAGTGTCTACAGGGAGAGGTCAGATGTGTCAGGCTTTGTCCGAAGATCTCAGCCGTGTACCTGTACAGTTGGCACAATCGCTGCCTCACAAAGCAAACATTGTCATCAGGTATGATTTTTCACCCAAATTTCCACAATTGTTCATCCAAGTTGACTTCTTCACTCAGCTGAGCATTTCAAATGCAAACCATGCTACTGGTAGCATGGACAAATTAGCCGTTTCATACCCCTTCTACGTATTTCATGGAAGAATGAATGGCCTTGGTTTACTTTGAATGCGAAATGTATTTATCTTCATCTTTTGGGCTTGCCACAGAATAAACACAACATTTTGTGTAATAAATGGCCAGAATGTGCTTGTGTTGCACAGAAAAAACTTAAGTTTATTGTGTTTTTCATAAGTCCTTGATGCGACATAATGGTTGAATGGCCATCATAAACCAGATAACGCCCACTTATGATACAGATTTCTGACTCATAATGGAGATAAATCTTCACACTACATGGACTGATATTGCATGTTTAATTTATTATTATAAAATGTAAATTTCAGTTTTGAACATCGTGTTTGTCTCATCATTTCTCATGAAAAATCTGGTGTTTTTGTGCAAGGTAGCATATTATGTTTACCCTGTAAAGAAACAAGAGGACTGTGACAATCCTGTACTTAGCTTACATTTGATACATAGTCTGAAATGGTCCTGTAAACGTACGGGTGATATCAAGGTAATTTTGCTTTGAAACCATCATTTCATTTTAAAATGTAGTTCTTCACTTAGTCACAATTTTTGGAATGGTGAGTGACAATATACATTACCACTAACAAAATATAAAATAAAATAGAATAAAATAAAAATAACAAACAAAAAAAGAAAAAAAAAGAACGATGTCAATTTGTCCTGAGGTTCCCTCGATCCTAAAATTGACTATAACAAATGAAACCCTATAGGTACTTTCCAATCAATATTCAATAATGAGCAGGGTCTGATGAACCATCATTATTGAGGTATGACGGAATATTAGCTTGACCTTTCAAGGTCACTAAAGGTGAATATGAACTGGGACATGCTATAGATGGACTGCCAACGGGAGCGCTAATCCCTTGAGTGGTCAACTGGTCGCGACGACTACAAAGCGTGTTCATAAGCGCCGCTCAAGTTAATCCCCCCTGCTCAGTCCGATTGTTGCTCCATCTATGTTTCCGCGTTCGGTTGTATCGGGTTACTTACATCGGGTGTGCTATTGTACCAAGTTCAAAAAACGGAGAGCTTTATGCGTGCGCAACCAGTCTCATCGTTTGAATCGGAACCGTGCGAGTCCATCGATGTGTTTTTCGTTGAAATCGGCCGACAAAAGGGCTAGTTTTTGCATTTTTCTGTCCAAAATGATGCAAAGTTAGACAACTTGCGTGCGTAATAACTCCTTACGCCGTAATTAGCAAGAAATAATGTAGTTTTAGATGAATAGTGTATGCCAGTCGAATTATGATGGTGGTTTCATTTCCTGTTGCTAAGTCCGGCATAACGCTAAATCTCGACTTTAAAATATGGAACACGGTGAAAAGTTTGCACATTTCAGTCGGTGACGCGATTATTCTCGCCTTTCATCGCGTGACCTGGCTCACGAGACTGCAAGCGGCCAGCGCGGACCGTGGAATTGTGTTTGTTCAGCACTGAAGGTGCTCGCTCAAACACCTGATCACTTGAGCAGCGGCAACATAGGTGGTACAAAGGGGGCCCCGCCGTTGGTAGTCCATCTTTAGCACGTCCCTGATATGAACAACCCTGAAAAAAATCCACACGTTGTTTCCTTTTTGTGTTTAACTTACCATTGGCTTAGGATCAACCATTGCCAAAATATCAGCCAAAATATCAAATTTGTTGCCGTTCCTGTCACAACAATATTTCCTAAAATTTTTTAATCATTGGAAGTAGAATTTCTGCTAAAAATGGTAAGCACCCACATATGGTATATCCTCCGCCTGGTTTTAAGTGAATTGGGCGGATGGATTGCAGGAAGTTGAAAATGTAATTTCACTCTGTGATCTCTATTGGCTCACATTGCAAGCGACCGTGATGTATGCATCAGCCAACAATGTACTCAAATTGGAAAATATGTTAAAAATCGTGGAATCAGGCCAGCTAAGGTCCCACAAAGAGTTACAGAACAACGATGTTTATGGACTTTGACTTATTCTTGAAACAAACACCAACAAGAATTCCGAAAACGTAGGCAAAAGACTAATACCCCTAATCGATGAGATTCTGTTGGAGGAAACTGTATGTTAGATGTGAACGCCATATCAGGAACCCTAATTGCAAGGTTCTTTCAGATTTGCTAACTCCGAATATACTAAAGCTCAATCTTGATGTGCAAGTGGTGCATGTCTTGTTCAAGATGGCAATTGATATAGTAGAGGCCACATTTACACATTGCTGCCACTGAAGAGAAAATATCTGTAATTGTGATGATTAATTTATAGTGCAGAATGTAAAAAATTGTACTATACATACTTTGTCATGGCGGGAGACAAGGTTAGTGGTGTTTGCAGTTAAGGTAACTGGCTTTGATTCACTTATCAACGACATGGGGGAAGATTAAAGAGTATACGTATTTGGACATTTGATGGTAAAAAGGATTGACACAAACTCATGATGAGCAGTGCTGATGTAGAATAATTTCAGAACTTACGAATCGGAGAGAGTGACACTGACCCTGATTATGCGGAAACAGAGTACATTGGCCACTAATAGGTGGACCTGTTACTCGCCAAAAGTATGGCTCAATGTTCTCATTACGTTGCTTAGCCTCCATAACTGAAGGTATCCAGTTCTTGACATTAAATCTGAAGTTAACCTTACGCAATGGCCATAAATTGAAATTACTGTACTCCTCGCGATACTTTACTATATTTTTTTCACATGTTTACCTGTGGGATATATGTTTGGATCAGCCTGTCTCCTGGACATATTTTTTTTAGCCTCAGTACGATTTTTATTGTGTAATATAACAAGATCCAGTGACAGGATCATGAGAAGCATAGTAAAACATAGCCTACTGTGGACTCTATTGTTGTCAAATATAACTGCGGTAATAAATGCTCAATATTATATTTTGCTTACATATGAAATTTGCACAAAGAACAGAAGGAAAAACCAGCTACATAACGATGCATGTCACCGTGTGTTTGATGAATGGAAAAAGGCATGAAAGAGGACAGTTAAATATTTCTGTCTTACAACAAGATAATAGGATAATGTGTGGAAAGAGTATGGTTGAAGTTTGGATATAGCCAAAGGTTTTGGGTGCTGAGGGTGTCAGTACGCAGCTCTTATATACATATATATATATATATATATATATATATATATATATATATATATATATATATATATATATATATATATATATATATGCAGTTTCTTGTTTTATTAACTCTTTCGGCATATGGGTACATATTTCGCCATATGATGAAATATGATTGGTACATCAATTGATGAAAAATTGATGAATGGTTGTATAAATCGAAGGTTCGTGATGCATTACCTTAACTCATACCTCTCCTCGTTTATAGTTCATTGCAACAATTTTTTAACGATCAATTGGTATATTCCTGGCAAACAACTAGAAACCTATTTAATATTCAGTCCCCAAAACGCAAGCCAACTCAGTGACATGGCACACAATTTAAGAATACAAAGTCCTCTCCAAATCAAAACAAACAGCCATATCAACATCCATAGTTATATATATATATATGTATATATATATATTAAACAACGAATGTGGATATGGCTGTTTGTTTTGATCTTATATTGTGTGCCATATCACTGAGTTGGCCTGCTTTGTTAGGGGTGACTCTCATGTAGCTTGCGAACAATGGCCAGTAGTAGTGACCTACACACAGTCACAGGAGTAAAGAAGGCAAACATGTAAATGTGGTCTAAAAGGATCACAGAAAAGTATGATGCGTGATAAGTTAGAAAATTGTAGAACACTGGTGAGAGTTCTCAGCATGGGCACAAAAAGCAGCTCCCTTAATGGCTGGGCAGAAGAATTCTGAGATCTGACAGATATTGTTTCTCTTCACTTTAGAGTAACTGTGAACTATTGCTATTGCCAAGGGGATATTGATTTATACATTGGACCTGTGTGAAGTGTGGACAGTGCTCTTTAGCGGAATGGTACATTTGCTGTCTAATTGTGCCACTTTAGAATCAAACTGTATATGTGTGAGATTTAGACCAACACTGTGTTCTATGCACCACATTGGAAAAAAAACTGTGCCTCTATGGGATTTGGACAAGACTATTTGGCAACTATCATAGGACGGTGGGACGATAGCTGTGGAGAATCTCTCACCATGGATTAGGATCTACCTGTGGTCTCTTACTTATTGGATTATCACCATGCCTAAAAGGTTATTTCATCTATCTACTTTGTACTGAATTTTGGTTGCTAATATATATATATATATTTTTGGTCAAAGTTATCTAATTGTTTTGTCTTTGTAGAGTTCTGCTATAATCTAGAATATACTGTAGGTGAGCATCGTAACAAATTGTGCAGGCTTGTGTGGGATCAATCCAAGACGATATGGATCAAATTCAAGACAAAACATTGAATTATTTTGCAATAAGAACACCACGTTAAGATCATCTGGAAAATTCTGAAAGTGTCAACATACTGACTCTTACAGTTGGTACTTAACAAAGGATATCTGGTATTTATA
The DNA here is from genome assembly GCA_964020975.1 of Hermodice carunculata. NCBI lineage: Eukaryota > Metazoa > Annelida > Polychaeta > Eunicida > Amphinomidae > Hermodice > Hermodice carunculata. The sequence continues at coordinate 46,648,773 of OZ026618.1, read as the reverse complement.
AACATAGTCAATATATAGACAATAGAACAACATGTCAAGAGATCCAGGTGCGTTTCTGGCTATTGAGGACTTAGCAGTCAAACATTATGATATATTGTTAAAAGAAGAAATAGGAAAGGTGCCTAAATACATAAATATAGAAGTACCAGTAGGCACCATATAAACACCCTTAAAGAAAAGTTAATTTTCCATTTTGTTAAAGGGGGTTTTTATTGAAGATGAGGGATCAGAGGACAAAAGTTTGGCAATTCAGTTGGAATTACCTAAATTAAAACTGCATACACCAGGGCCCTACCGCTAATATGGCCAAGTTGCTTTCCAATGCTGGAGATAAAAGAGTGGATGCAAACACTTGTCAATAATGGGTGGTGGTGCATGTGGTGTGAGTGGCAAACCGTTGTATTCTAGAGTAGCATTCCCTTCCTTATGATGTTTTTTACTGTCAAACTGTTTTTATAATAAAAAACATCACGTCTGCAAATAACTATGAACTATTACAAATGTATGGATAAAAAACACAGTGAAAGTGTGCAGATTATTCCTCGAACATTATGTTGCCAGGCAACATGAGCCTCACCCTTCATCAAGATTAACTGTTAAACAGAAGTGTTTCCTAAAAAAACTAAAACTAACAGTTTTTGTCTGTATTTGTACTTTTCAACAACAGGTTGGATCCATTTGAGAATTTCCAGGCATATGCATGTTCAACCAAGGCTCTTCCCCTAATAGCGCCCAGTATGCCAAATATACCACACCAGCAATACCACACAAATACAGCTTTCCAGGCAAAGAAGCTCATTTTAATCAGTGTTTGGACGCTTCAACTTTTTAGCCGGATAATATGCTGATCAGGTGATGTGTTTTTTAGGTTTGGTTTTATGTCCCTTGTTGTTCTGGCAGATACAGTAGAAATATGAATCCTTTTCTGCACTTGAAAAAAAAGATAAAAATAATTTGCAAAAGCTGGGGCTAACTTCTTTAAATCATGACAGAAAAGACAAATCCATGCATTTGTGAAAAGACTGGGACCTGGCAGCTTAAGGGAGGGGGGGGGGGGTAGCAGTGAAATGATATATCTAATTTGTCAGGTAGGCCTATCTGCTATCTGACTTAGCAGGCTTTGAGAAGGGACCACATTGAGTATAGGCTACACAACATGAAAACCTAGAAAGGGTATATTGTATCACTTAAATGATTCAGCTGCTGGCAACCTCTGCATGCATATAATTAGTGAGCAATTAAAGAAAACAAATTTACTTCTGTAGATCTGCTATTGTGCACCGATCTATTCGCATATACGCTAGTCCATCCCAAAAAACTTGTGTCCAGTGTATGTCTTTAAACTTATTTGACCTACAATCACGCAAATTTACAGGATTTTATATATTTTATATGACCCTTTACAACTTAGTCAAAATTGCTTCTATTGAAGCTAATGTTCATTGTTTCACTTGACAGAGTAAAAATATATAAACTGAACGGCTGTGCAGGTTAAACATTGCCACTTTGAATGCCATGCGCAAGCCAGTTAGTGTACGCCCAGAATGGGCTTTCAACCTTCAAAATATAATCCTCATATTCTTATGAATCTATCCACCTACCAGCCTGTGATCTGGCCTTACATAAATTTATGATAATGACTGCACAAATAGATATGTGTGTCAACATGACTATGCAAAATTTTCTATGGACCTAATATCCTCTTACTCATACTTGCAAGACAAGAGAATACGGGGGTATAACAAAAAGTAGCATTAGGGGTTGTCTTAAATAGCAGGTTCCATTGTACATGTTACATCTATATGTTTATAAACAGTTGGGGGGGGGGTAGAGTGTGTATAAGCAATGAATTTATAATGTAATTATATTGGCTGAAGAGCTCACCGGCTGTATTTATGGCCTTATGGGCAAGGGAAATTGCTTGACCTCTAATGTACCTACTCAAGCTTTGGCACAGAAGAATGAATGTATTTTATGTGAATTCCCCATTCCATGTATCAGGATTGATCTGCTGGGGCCATAATATTTTCTTTGCCATCCATATGAACTTTTCTGTCACTTCAGATAAAAAATTTGTACAGAACTGCAGTACATCAAGCCTAAAGTACGGCCGCCATTGTTGGTAGCCACTACCAGTCTATATATAATAGTCATGGGGTCGGTCCAAATATTCATGTTCCGTTAGGAGCAGAATCTGGTTTTCATAGGAAGGCAACAGCATTTGATTTTTTTTCAGCCGCACAGCAGTCAATGTTTATATTGTGTTTATATAGCCAGCCATAATGCATCATGCTAAGGATGTGATTTTGTGTGTGGTGAAGAAAAACACCATTTCAGTACAGGTAACGTGTAGCTGTGGCAGACAAAATCGATGTAATTCTGAAATTTGAACTCCATTTGATAACTAGTCTGCCAAAGAGACACCTGAATATATAGGATGCATCAGCCCCAGTTAGAGTTTCTTTCGAAAATTGGATGGAGCATAGAACAGGTCAGGGCATAAAATTTGCCTTTTTCTTTCTATTTCGTTTTTCATCCACATGTAAGTAGATCTACTGAAAAATTAGTATGGAAGTATAGATTTCATTAATATAATTTAAATATTATACAGACCTTGCAACACACCACACATTATCGGCTATACCCAAAGATACTAAGCCATCCTTTCAAATTTCTTTGCAGTTAATAGTCAAACAATGACGATACAATAAAACTTTGTAAGCCTGACTTGTAGGCATGCTGAAAAATCTACATTGGACCAAAAGGTTTCCGGTTTGGGAAACTAAAATTTTCCATACAAACTTTAGATGCTTAATGCAAATGAAATAAATGAAAGTGGCTGCTCACACTACTCCTGTTGAAAAATGTACTGAAATTTTATTTCGAAATTGAACTTGTGCACCACGGCTACTAACATTATCATTTAAAGGTGACATAATTTTGTCTTGGGCGTGAGCTATATAGTCTTTGTGGGACGCAATATTTATTCGTTTACTGATACTGAGGTTTTAAGTGCAGTTTCCTCTTGTTGCCCTTATCTTATTACAACAGGCTTATCGCTGGTAAAGATATTATGGGCCTTCTCACCACGCGGGAAGTCCTGCACTACCAGTGAATTTATGTTCACCTATGCCTTTTTAGTAAATTTGTACATTTTGTACAGTAACATTCAAAACCAAAAAAACAAAAAACAGGTAGCCTCACTTATCTGCCTGACACCACACTACATCTCACTAGGAACATCTCTGTACAGAGAATTTTCATAAGTTTTTTTCCATGGCCAGGTCTAAGTTTCTTGTGAGATGACTCTATCCACAATTGTAATTATTCCTGCACCATTGGGAAGTTTTACAGAAAAAATAGAATAGGCACACAATACCATCAGCATTTCCTCACTTTAGTATGGATTTTGAAACCCAATACACAATGTATTTTTGCTGCCGTGATTAAGCACTTTTTTACTGTTTTATTATAAAGATATAGATCTGTATGCAGATTTTCTCATTGTTTGAACCACGAAATATACTATAATTTATTTCGTCCTGGGGTTTTTTATCCACTATTTTCAGGGACCTTTTTATTTTCATGACAATATTTTATTACATTTCCCGATGCACTTTACAGTAAAAATAAAGGACCTCGGATTCTGTGAAAAATTTGTATTTAAGTAATATTTTATCAGCAGCAAATATATATATATATCTTTGTAGCTGATATGAAAAACGGTACATTTTAGCAAAATACTTTGGTACTTGTGTGAAAAGGTACTTCCTCTCTGAGGGCATAGTAGAATAAAGATACCTTCAACGCCAAGCATTGACTGAAAGTGCCGCCAGAAAAAAAAAAAGGATTGGATATCATTATGTTGCAGCATGAGCCATTTGGAACAGCCTATATAGATAAATTTAGTCAAAGTAATCCTATGTCACCATCTTGCAGTATCAGCCACTTAGAGCAGCCTGTACTCATATATTCAGTCCTAAGTAACTGTATGTGTCGTGAAAGCAAATGTGTATACTATTGTGCAAACACTTACTACATGCACTCATTCATACTGGTAGGAGGTAAAAGTATGCATAATTGAGGTATTGTACTAATTATTCATATCGAACTTTAATTAGAGCATAATACATGGAGGCATTCAGGAAATATCATGGTAATGGGCCGTAAAGAATGTCTAATTAAGCTGCCATATGCTCAAATTAGGTCAAAGTGACACCAAAATCTAATCAGTTTATATTGTCATGAAAAATAAATATACTCCAAAATGTGAACAAAAACATGGAAGCACTCTGGAGATATCGTGGTAGCAAGCACTAAAGAACATGTTATTAGGCTGTCATGTGCTCAAATTAGGTCATGATGACACTAAAATCTAAGCAGATTATCCTCGTGTACAAGATAGTCATACTATAAAATTTTAGCAAGACACACGAAAGCATCAGACTGAGTTCATTTTGACATGGTAACTAAGCATACTGCAAAATTCGAGTAAAATGCATAGTAGTATTGTGGAGATATTTCTGTAACAAGCCCTAACGAGCATGTGATTTGGCTGTTGTTTGCAGGTAAAGGTGACACCAAAAGTAATCAGTTCATCTTGCTGGGCTAGATAAGTATATTGCCAAGCTTAGGCAAAGTACATGGAGGCTTTCTGTAGGAATAGCGCTAACAAGAATTTGCACATCCAGATGGACGGAAATGTGGACGGACATCCTGATGGACGGACAACCCAAAAACATAAAGACCCCCCGCTCCAAAAGATAGGGCCTTTAAAAATCTATTTGAAGTTTCACTTTAATGTTTTTATAGAGTAACATGATAAAGCTGCAGAGTTTTGCAGACCATATACGCACTTTTCCTTTGAATGGAACAGCAACAGTACGTGTTAGCAAAAATGTCTGTGTAAAATTGAACAGGATGAAACAGTAGAAAAAGAAAATTGAATTATTAACGTATGGAACTAGGTTTTATATGACTGGTGCCTAACACATCAATTCATCATGTTGACTTGTTTAATGATTTCTCGTATCATATAACATCTTTTGGAAGGTGAAAAGAAAGACGGATATCAGAAAAGTTTTCTCGTCTTATGTGTAATGTGCAAATAAATGAATGATCCAGCATTCATTTCAGGTTTTGTCTTTATCCTATTACACAATCATAATTGATACTTTTACAGTGGTCACTCATTTATAATGCCTCCATGAGGATACACATGCCACTTGTACAAGGTCAAATTCTTTGTGTACTGAATACGCCAGCTATATTTTGACCCTAACTCCTCCCCACACCAGAATTGATGTTATTCTGACCCATTTCTGGAGTAGTCAGGACAGCACTATAAGAGTGCACTACTGAATGCAGATTATATATATATATATATATATATATATATATATATATATATATATATATATATATATATATATATATATATATATATATATATATATAAACATAGGGAAACTAGTTTGAGAGTCCACTGTGATGACACCACCTGCCTTTTTGACCACTTTTTTTACCTGACCTTAGGCGCGCTCTCTCAAAACAGCTTTTATTGTGCTGTAATTACCCTGTCTTTTTCAAACTTTGCCAAAAATGTTATCAGTTTGCCATAGACAATGATGAATTGCAAGATGTGTCAGGGCCAATTGTGTAACATGGCTTCAAGAGGACAATTTGAGAATTTAAGTGTCATATTTAATCCCTAAAAACAAGAAGCCAAAATGTGACAAAATGTCCGGAATTTTTGGCTCAAACAGGTATGCTATGCTGTGTACGAGCATGTTCAAGCATATTTTGTTTTGTTGCAACTCAATGTTGCTAGCCTATGATTTCTCAGATTCAACAGAAGAGTAGGATCAAGATGTATGTTTTGGCTGATTTAACCACATGACCAAGGCTTTCATTAATAAAAATTCTTTGTAGAAAATTCTTCACAAGAAAAACAGTAAATGATATCATAGGTGTAACATCTACATTATCTGTGCATAGAATGTTGACATATGCAGTGCTATCCACAAGTCAAAATACCAGCAGTAGGCTAAGCTCCAATTCTCAAAAGCGATAATTTTCAGCTGGTCAAGTGATGGAAGGCGAAATGTACTAGTACACAAGTACCTACTGGTTACGACCACCCTTTATGCCGGCCGAAAGTGGTCATATGCGGCCGTTGGTCTAAGATTATAAGTACAATGAAAAAGAAAAGAGACTGCTGTGTCGACAGAAATATGATCACAAACTGAAAGAGAGGCAGCAGAGACAGTAAAAAAGCTGATAAAAGAAAAGAACAGGCCCCAGAGAGGTAGCACAGGACCCAAGAGAAGCTGATGAGAGAGCAGGAGAGCGTGAGATAAAGTAGCAAGAAAGGCAAGAGAACATGAGTTAAAGCTACAGAAGCTTGATGTTAGGCATTCTAGATCAGATAACTCAGACCAGTCAGGACTTTTTGAAGTAGCCAAAAATGCATAGTTTGATACCAAAATTTTAAGAAAAAGAAATGTCATCTTTCTTTTTGTCTTTATAGAAAACAGTTCAGACTTTAGAATGGGTAAGAAAGGTGTGGCCTCTTCTTTTGCAAAGTGTGCATACTGCAAAAGCACAAGAAGTTTATTCATCCATCTTCATAGAACAAAGTTCTCAGTATGATGTGTTAAAGATGGTGTTCTGAAAGCATATGAGTTAGTACCTGAGTCTTATGGACACAATTTCATTGACAGCAAAAGGGAACCAGGTGAAACCTTTGTGGAATTTGCCTGAAAGAAATATGTTTGATAGATGGGGTGCTTGCAGGAAAATAGAGAATTATTTTGGCAAAATAAGGAAACTTATTGTGGTAGAAAACTTTAAATTTTGCATTGCAAAAGAAATTGAGGCATATGTGGATGAATGTTAGGCAGACAACTTACATGTAGCCGCAATTATGGCCGATGGCTAAACGTTGTCACATGAAAGCTTCCTTAGAAAACCCAAACAGGGTCAGTTCAGATCTAAACCTGGAAGAAAAAAAAAGCCCAGAAGGAATGGAAATCCTCTCCCCCAGCCGAAAATCAGAACAAAAGTCCAATTATTCTCCTCAGCCTGATAAACCTGCTAATCAGAAAACCGAGGAGAAGTTCTTTCGTGAACCGCCCTGCAATTACTGCCATAAAAAGTCATGTCAAATCTGAATGTTTTCTACTCCAGTGAAGAACCAATTATACTGGGAAACCAGTTGGAGCAGCCAGCATTAAGGGGCACCCACCTTTAAATATGTCTGACGGACATTCTGATAATTGATAATCTCCAAACTAAATTTGAAAACCCACATGTTAGGTAAGATGAGTCCAAATGGGGGAGGGGGGGGGCTATGGCACAGAAAGAAAATGATGTTGACCACAAAGCAGTTGGGATCCTAAGAGACAGTGGCGCTGCCAAGTCTTTACTGTTATAACAGATGTACTTCCTTTGTCGGATGGAAAATATCAATAAGCCAGTGTATTGCTTCAGGGTGTTGAGGGATATTACATAACTGTCCCGCTTTACAAGGTTTACCTGAATCTGATTTCAAAATTGGATGAGTGATTGCATGTAGTGTACTTGGTGTCCTTATGGAAGGTGTCACCTTCATTCCGGGGAATGATATAACAGGGAATAATGTAAAAGATAAACCAGCACAATATTTAACTTATGCACCAGTGGTGAAAGAGAACAACATCTTGAGCAGGAATTTCCAGGCCTTTTTTCACCGCCTGTGTTTTGACAAGGTCATTGGCTCAAGAAGCTTCTAAACAAGAAACCGGTGCCAAGGATGCTGAATGTTAAAGGCTGGCAGGGACATTCTTCGCTGGTAACATGGAAGCCCAAGTAAACCATGAAAGTAGCTCGAGTCCAGAGGTCAGCCCTGATGGTAGCCTCTCTGACCAGCTAAAATAAATTGATCATCAGGGTCAAATGCCTTATTTGAATCGAGATAGGCTGATTAGGGAGGAAAATGCTGACCCTTAGTTAAGAAAACTAGTGTGTACAGCTTTAGCTGAAGAAGAGGCACAAAAAGACCTGGTCTGTCATTTTATTGAGTCAAGAGTGTTGATGAGGAGATGGATACCTCCAGATGGTTCCACTGATGAAGAATGGAGAGGTGTTCATCAAATACTGGTTCCTCCATCATGTAGAGCAGAAATCTTAAAACCAGCTCATGATTTGCCTATGGGTATTATTAAGACTCAAGATAGAATATTGTTTTTGGCCCAGATTATGTCGGGATGTGGCAGGGTATTGCAAGACATGTCATACATGTCAAGTGGTCCGGAAACCCAATCCGAAGATAAAATCTGCTCCTTTGATTCCAGTTCTTGAAGAATCATTTAGTGAGGTTATTATAGATTTTGTGGGACCACTTTCAAAAACAAAAGTGGTAAATACATTTTCCCTTACTTTCATGGATTCTGCCACCAGGTATCTGTAGGCCGTACCAATAAAATACATTGATGCTTAACTATCAGTGATGCTTTAATGGAATATTTCAGTAGAGCAGAACTGCCGATGCAGATACAAAGTGACCTAGATTCAAATTTCGTGTCTGCAGTATTTCAGGAGGCTACTCACTAGTAAGGCATTTAGCAGATTGAATATTAAGCCTACCTCCCAGAAACACAAGGGGCTCTTGGAAGGTATCACCAAACATTGTAGAATATAATGAGAACCTACTGTTTTGAAAATGAAAATGAATGGGATAAGGGTATACTTATGTCATTATTTGTCACCAGAGAGAGGCCAAATGGGTCGCTTGGTTTCGGTCCATTTGACTTAATATATGGACTGACATATGTGAGAAGTCCAGAAAAGCTTATGAAAGAAAAATGGTTGTTGGAGACACAAGATGAGCCTATCTTGGAGTATGTGTCCAAATTCACAAAAGAAAAGTAGAAAATGGCTTGTGAGTTGACACAATCAAATCTGATTATGCATAATGTAAGATGATAACATGGTATGATAAGAAAGCAAGGGGAAGAAGCTTGAAACCAGAGGACAAGGTTTTGGTACTTTTGCCTATGCAAGAGCAATCAATTCAGGAAAAGTTCAGTGGTTCTTACATGGTTGAAAGAAAATTGAATGATGTGGACTATATAATAGCTACACCTGATGGGAGGAAAGCTAAACAGCTTGGCACATGAGCATGTTAGAATAATACCAGGAAAGAGGAATGCCAGTCGGAACTATCAATGCCACCATTTCAAAGAATAATGGACATGATAATGGGGATGAGGAGAATGATTCATTCTTGAATAAAGCCGTGGGTTCTATGTCCAGTGTAAAAAAATGCAAAACACTGACATATTAAAATTTCTCGGTAGCATGATCAGTCATAGGACGCATGCACAGCAAGCTGATATAGGAAAACTTATTCATGAGTTTTGACATTATTTTTCCTCTGACCAGCCTGGTGGCATATCAGTATTTGTCATGATGTAGATGTGAGTGTTGCTGGTCCAGTAAAGTGGCAACCTTATTGCATGAATCTTATGAAAATAGCTGCAGTTCAAGAATAAATGGATTAGATGCTGGAAAATGATATTTTAAAACCACACCAGAGTAGAATGCAGTAGTCCCCATTGGTCCTGAAACGTGATGGTTCCATGCAATTTTGCATTGATTATAGAAAGGTGAATTATGTGACTAAATCAGACTCTGAGATACCTGCTTATCTGATCCCTAGACTGGATGATTATATTGATAGGAAAAGGATAACGTTTGTGCAAATATTACAGATATGAATGTGTCGAGATTATAAGATTAATGTCAGAAAAACTGTTTATATACAAATAATTTGAAGTATTGTGTAGTTATCTTTCTGGAGGTTAATGCCACTTTGTAAAAAGGGTTGATATTTCTTGTTAGAAAGCATTGTGCACTGCAGCTTAAAATGAATAAAAAATGAACATTGGGAAGAAACATTTCCACATATGCCCAACGTTGGGGATGTGTTATGAATTTGGATATGGCTGTTTGTTTTAATTTGGAGAGGTTACAGTTTGCCATGAGTGTGTTTCAGGTCACTGATTGGGATCGTCTGCTTCGTTGGGGTGGCTCGCATGTAGCTTGTGAACATTGGACTGAAGTATTGATCTACATACAGGCAAAGTAGTAAACAAGGAAAATGTCTGATGTGGTGTAGAGAAGTATGATGTGTGATTAACTAACAGTTATAGAATACTGGCGAGAGTTCTCAGCATGGGTTATAAACCAGCTCCCTTTATGACTAGGCAGAGGATTTATAAGATCGGACAGAAGTTGGCGATCTTCAAGCCAGTGGGACTGTGAGCCATTGCTATTGCAAAAGAGAAACTGATTTATACATTTAACCTGTTTGACGTGTGGACAGTGCCTTTCAGTGACCAGGTAAATTTGGACCAGCACCATATTCTGTGTACCACATTGGAAGAAAACTGTTCCTTGTTTGATTTTGTCCAAACAATATGGCACCTACCATAGGACTTGAAAATGTGGGACAGTACCAGAGGAGAATCTCTCACCAGATAGTAGGATTTAGCTGTGGTTTCCATTAGTTACTGGAGTTTTCATCATAGATCAGTGTATAATTTTAATAACCTACTTTGTGCTGGTTCTTGATTGTTAATATATTGTTATTATTTAATTTATCTCATTTTTGTCATTCATGTTGAATTCCACTACAATCAAGAATATTCTGAAGGTGGGCATCGTAACAAATATATATATATATATATATATATATATATATATATATATATATATATATATATATATATACATATATATATACATATATATATGTATATCATCATATATATGTTTATATATATTATATATATATATATATATATATATATATATATATATATATATATATGTATATATATATAGAGAGAGAGAGAGAGAGAGAGAGAGAGATGTATGTATATATATAGAGAAAGAGGTAGAAGGACTTCTAAAATTCCAGGTATTGCAGTGTTTCTGTTCTAATGCTACTCTGTTCTAAACGTAATTAATAAGACCATTGGAGTATGAATGGACTAGTACACATCATCTGTTCTGTTTACATTTGGAGATTATGGTTCATTCCTCAAACCCATTAGCCACACAATATGCAGTTATTATCTCCCGACATCAGGAAAACAAAAGCAATATTAACTGTCAGGGAATGTCTGATGCCAATAACAAATGATATGCTGGGTCAGAAAGGATACTGTGTCTTTACAAGCCACCAACTTGGGGTCATGCCTGTTTATCATACCAAGTATACAGGAGTGCCATGAACTCGGCATACTCACGGAAGAGGTGATGATACCAATATACACAAGAGTGGCTTGGAGAATTACAGCCATAAAGTCATCACAAACTTGACACCTGCATGGTCGCATTAACAATGCTAGAGCCTGCCGGTCTTGGAGAACCACCAGATGTGCTTGCTTTACAGCACAAGTAGCTTGAGCATCCATCCAGCTGCCATGAACCGTTGACATATGGAAAAGTATAGACATACTCACACTATACCAACTACTGCGCATGTCCTTGATCCTGCCATCATGCCAAAATGTCAAAAGAGATGTTTTTTGCGTATGTCTAACTAAAAATGATCCAGCTTGAGTTGCAATTGTTAAATTAAATGTATGTGTTCTATTTATACTAAGCTCTGACGATTCTGTGTTGATAATCGCTAACATGAATTGTGGTATATGTAATGGGGTGTAAATATCATCGTATAAATCAATCTCAAAGTCCCAAAGGAACTTCGTGGATGACTTTATGTCCCATTGCCACATGCACAGAAATTTACTTATCTCAATTTCCCATTTCTTACTGTTTTGTGACACTTGCTCAAGAGACGAGTGGGTCAGGTGTGAAGTTCGGCTACCTTTGTGAGTACGATGATCATTCCACCCCATAAGGTGTTTAGTGTACGTATTCTGCAACTCCCGTCTTGTCCATATTTTCAATTTGTAATGAAAAGCATTGGTTACATTGCGTGTTTGGAGGTAAAGTGCAATTGGTACCTTTTGATGGAAAAACCAGTCTGACAGGTACAAATGGATAAAGTAATCACATAGTTCCACCATACGAAAATAGGAAACAGAAGGCTGTATAAATAGTTTTAGACAACTCAAGTTTATTGGCGTAATCTTTAAGAAGTTATTTCTTCTTGTTGCATTATGTAAAAAACAAGGCATCTGATATTGCAGAACCACAACAAATAATTCAGACAGCATTCTGCATTTTACTTCCCTTTCTACTGCTAACTTTAATAATGTGCCCAAGAACATGATATTCTTGTCAAGGTAAAACCATTTTTGTGTCAGTGCAGGAACTTTTCTATTTGTTGTAGAGAACTCAGGAACAAAATCGCTGCTGCAGTTCAATCTCAAACGAGAGTCATTTGATATTTTGTTTAAAATGGAAAGACGGAAAAACTTGGTAATTTTAGGGAAGTCATCGGCTATATAAAATGAACACTGCCCTAAGGAAAACTTACGAGCATACTGAAGATATTCTATGAATATAAAACACTTTGTTTTTAACAATTTAAACATGAAATGATCTGTGTGTCGTGATGGAATTTTTCTCATTTGAATAGTGCTAAACTGACGTGAGGACACAGGATGACCGCATGGGTGAGGTATCCCAGTGCAGTTTGTTAATTGTGCAGATAAAAACATGGCCAATTGTTCACCTGGATATGTATTATAGAAGAAAAGTGCCAAGTATGAATCAGAACTAACAATCATAATATTTTCTTTGGCGTTTAATATTCTGATGTCACAGTATTTACAGCAAAATGGCCCATATTGTGTAATTAAAACGCTAGAATCTTCAAAGGCAACAAATCCACCATATGCACAGTCTGAATCCATTGCACTTCGTAAATCTCTAATCATTTGGAAAGAACCGGTGTATGAGAAATTAGACACTACAATTTGTATGTGTTTATTTGTGGGAGATATGAAACGTAATAATAGTGTTCTCGCTCCCTTCATCAAAATTACGTTCGTGTATGAAATACCTCGCTTCATAAATATTGGAAAACTGTGATAACAGTGGATTAAATGTTCAGGTTGTTTGATAAATAAAATCACTATTCCATGTTTCATTAGGCAACATAATCTCATGTTTATTTTGTGCATATGATAATTGTAATACACATGCATAAAGTACGTCTTCGTATTTTTCTGCTTCACTGGCAACATAACTGTAGAAGTTGCCGCGTTTATGGACTCATCTGTAGCGATGCAAGCTGAGCAGCACGTCGTACGAAACCAGGCAGTCATCTGAAAGGATATACTTGATCCTACCCTTGTTCTTATATTGATCCTTACATCTGACATAAATATGGGAATTCTATACCCATGTTCTGTTGTCCGTAGAACAAATTTATTGTATTTCGCAATGGACTTAATGTATTTTGCACAAGGCACAGATATGTATGAAAAGCAATGGAAGTGAAACTTGACATTGCCAATGTCAAAACCTGGATAAAGATGTACAATACTTAACAGAACAGAATCACCAACAGATGTGAAAACAGCATTTTTTGTACGACCACAACTGCGATATGAAAAAGACTTGGTTGGTGCTACCTCCGAGATATCAATATAATGTTCTGTGCACTTTGGGTCATAAATCCCTAGATTAATTGACATGAACGTTATCTGTACCCTCCATTGCGAGGGGGCAACAATTTGCCAAATTATTTGTTGGCATGTTAAGGCAGTTGTGTTTATACCAAGCTCGACCACATGACAAAGGTGAATGAAAGTGTCACTCACCTTGCATTTATTCGTAATATGTCGCTGTTTTAAATCACCATTTTCGTGTATATCTCTGCACTTTGTCCATGTGTTGCGATATAGCTTAAATAATGCATATAGAGATTTATTGATGGTATTATGTGTATAAGCAGATATTTGCTTGTAGACATACATGTGTGTGAATATTTCTGTTGGCGATAGGTCTTTATGGTTTGTGATCAGCTCATGTCTCATGATGGTGACCATTCCCCACCAAGCATTGGAAGTAATGACACAGAAGTGGTTGTTTTTTGACAGAAATTTTACTTGCGAGACAAATGTGCATGTACAAAAGCTGACAGTTCGGTATCTTACACCATCACATGGCTGATCGAAGAAACAGGTAGTCCCTCTATATTCAGAGTAGGAATAAAGACATTGATAACAACCATCTCTTCTCCACAGTAGAATGTGGGCATCATTTTTAATATGCACATGTAATGTAATGTAGATCCTTAAAGGTTTAGGAACATGGTAATCTATAACCACAATCTTACTTCGAGGGATTGTGTTTTTGAAGTCTATCACAAAGGAGCCTAATGGATAATTAATTCTTGAGTAGTTGGCGGTTTTTAGCCCAATTTTGTCCAGATTTACATATATATATTTTAGAGGGGCAAACATGAGGTTATTAGTTTGCCTGAAAAGAACCATCCAAGATCCAATAATAGTATTAGCTTCTTTGAGATGTAAATGTCCCAAAGCACGATATTGTGCAAATCTAAAGAAAGCTTCGCACCAATACATGTTTGCTGACGTTTTTGTGTAATTTTGGTTTATTCATCCATATCAGACCAACTGATCAACTCTTCTGTTAGAATACCATCATCATCATCTTCATCATCATCATCATCATCATCATCATCATCATCATCATCATCATCATCATCATCATCATCACCATCATCAAACTGATTTTTTTCTGCATTCAATTATTCTTTTCCATGGTTTGTAGAGTTCTTTACATTTTGATACGAATGACGTATCATCAGACAACATCATGGGTATGTCTGTTTTTGCCAACAAAAGAGTGCTACGGCACATTTTCATTTTTGACAATAACTTATTTATTATAGTCAATATATATATTATTTCTTAGAGCGATGAACAAATCCTACCTTTTTTATCGTCTATGGGTGACTTCAAGGTCCATGTCAAATGACTGTTCATATGCATATTTTTATGATACCCTCTCGTTCATATTTGGTCAAGCTTGGTTGGCCCTCAGAGTATCAAATACACCCTATATTTTAAATGAATTTGCCTTTCTGATGATAAACTACTTACCAAAACCATCTTTATAAAACTGACTACTATAGTGATCAACAAATGCCCCTGATAATGTGCGCTGTGATTGTTTGGCTTCCAGCCGAAACATTTCCATATATAAGAAAGTAATGGAGGGTGACTTAATCTGGTCCTCTGCCTAGACTTATTTAGGGAAATAGTTCACTTGAACTGAAGATTAAAATCATGTAGTTAACCTGTTGTTGGTGTCCTTGAAGTAATCTTGATTTGTCCTGGTCTACTGATAAAAACATACTTCTGTCAGTAGCTTGAAATGCACTAAATAGTAAGATGGTTCGATAAAACGATGCTCGAGTATATTCATATCTATATGGTACAACCATGTAGATGTTAACATTATCGAACACTGTAATGTCCAATTCCATAAAGCTGTTTGCAAAAGCATATAATATATACTTTTATCATTTGTGATATTATATCAAATGATACTGCTGATATTAACATTTTGGTCAATTGTGCCAGCTTGGAAAACTGTCATTGGATTCCATTATAGCATGGGATTTCGGGGGGGGGGGAGGATATTTGTGCTGATCATTTTGAGTTAGATCACCTATGTGCACATTTGCTTTCATTATAATGCTTTGGTAAATGTTTTCCAGCCTGTAATCTTTTTTACTTCTTCAATGAAGACTTTAGCCTAGATAATTGCCAATAATTTCACCATGGGTGTAATTCAATAAACTAGGTTCAACTTATCCATTTTACAGAGTGAAAAGGTTCAACATTTAGTGAGAAGATGTTTAGCTACCGGAACAAACTAATCAACTGAACTTACTGTTTATCCTCTGCAGGCAAATCATTTGTACGTATCAAATTACCATTCTAAGCCACCTGGGTTACATATTAGATTTACCATTAAGCAATAAAAGCGGCCTATTGGTGGACCTTTGCCAATTCACGACTTCTGATTGATTGCTACATGTGGCTTGGGAAAGCAGAGATATATGACAGGTATCCTATGTGCAGATGATATATAAGCCACCTGCATCCATATATGAATATCCGTTCACTTTAGAAATCTTAAACAACCTCAAGCACAAGACTGATAGCTACTCCTTACAAACAATAAGAAGGTGCAATTCATTTGAAGAACTTGGAGTTGTGTGAAAAAACATACTTCTGTCTCTAGCTTGAAATACACTAAATAGTAACATGGTTTGATAAAACGATGCTGGAGTGTATTGATATCTATATGGTACAACCATGTAGGTGAAAACATTATCGAACAAAGTAATGCCCAATTCCATTGAGCGTTTGCAAAAGCATATAATATATATCTATATTATTGGTGATATCTAATTATATAATACTGCTCGTATTAACATTTTTGGTCAATTTTGCCAGCTTGGAAAATTATAGCATGGTATTTCAGGGGGGACAAGGACGTTTGTACTGATTATTTTGAGTTAGAGTCAGCCATTTGCATATTTGCCCTCATTATAATGCATTAAAATACCATTAGGCAAATCAATTGGAATGGGCATGGAGTTGAATTTGAAGGTGAAAAATCATGTTTAGTTTAGATATATCATATTCTGACATTCTTGGTTTGAAAGACATTGAATTTGGACTGGCCAATTTGCCACCCACAAGCATACACACTTGTAACAATACACCAATACAACAAGGACCTATTGAACCTCACTTTTATTATGACCCGGATGTGAATGGCAAATAGATGAATTATTTAAAAGTAAACCTCACTATATTTTTCAGGAGTGCATATGTGGCCCCTGTATTAGTTCCAAGGAAATAGGATAGACCTCAATTAGTAATAGACTGCAGAAATTTAAATTAAACAGTATCTTTCCTGTAGTGAGCATAGACAATGTAATATCACCGTGGTTAACTTCAAATGTGACACCATTATCGGTGAGCAAATTAGTATAGCATCATTTGCAAGAACCCAACAAACAAAGGACTACCTGCATTTGCCATGAAGGATTATCTGAATATAATGTTATTCCATTTTGGATTGCCAATTAACTATTTGGTATAAACGGTTGCCATAATTGAAATATCAAATAAATTGTGAGCCAATTTATGTTGATTATTTAATCTTACAAAACTTGGGTCAATAAAAATGTGGATCATATGTCATTATTGGCCAAGGCTTTGAAAAGGCAACCTTAAATTAAAACATAGCTGTTACGATGCCCACCTTATGAATATTAGCAGAACTCAACAAAAAAATGACAACAAACGTTATAATTTTAACAATAACAATAAATTCACAATCAAATTCAGTACAAAGTAGGTAAACTTATCTCCACTGGTATTTCAACAGTCAAACAGTACAGTCTTAGATAAATCCTAATCCCTGCTGAGATTATCAACAAGTACTGTCCTACACAAATCCCACAGAGGTACGGTTTGGGTCCAATGTGCTACTGAAAGATGTGTTGCTGATCCAATCCCACAGATGTACAGTTTGGCTCCAATGTGGGACAGTATACCAGTCCACTCAAAGACAATATCCACACTCCACAGGAACAAAGTGTAAACGGACAGCATCAAATATACAAGTCCACTCAAGACACTGTCCATACTATAGCGGTAATAACAATAGTTCACAGTCCCACTGGCATGTTGTCACACAGCTTCTGTCAGATCTTGAGTTCTCTCCCCCTGTCAGGAAAAAATCTTCATGGAAGTCAATGACCCCGCACACACTCAATGAATACAGTGACCTCTCCAAATGAAAGCTAACAGCCATGCACATCTTCATAACACATACAAGTGTGACTTGTTTAGGTCTGTGGTGGATAACTTAGGTCATTTAAAAACGCCTAAAGGAGTGTGCATAATAAAAAACCATGACCATTGGATATAATCAATAGAAGACTATGCCTGCTATCTTGAGCCTTGTCTTCCACCAACACCAGAGACCCATTAAACATACTCATGTTAAAAGGCTTAGCTTTGAAATGGCCAATGGTAATGTAAGTGCTTCAAAGAAATTTTGACTTGAGTATATAAGGGGAAATTAATTTCTAAAGTGATCTCAAAAATTGAAGTAGCTTTAGCCTTTTTTTAAATAATCTTAATTACTCTGTTATGCATTGCAATTCACTGATTTAAAATTATACAATTTCCATGCTGCAATATTTGAACAACTTCTGTCAAAGAAATGCATTTGTCTTTGTTTGACATAATAATTCTGCGAACTTGCTGTGTTGTTCTTTATTCCTTTACGAAGACCATAAAATTTAGATCACATTGTGATTTATCTAGCTGTACACATGTATCTACTTCTTTGCTACTAAAAACTAAAACACTACAACATAGTGAAAAAGTGCACTTATGTCCAAATATTACAGAGTTTTCATCCAAGTACTCAATATATGGCGGGATGGATGAGGCTAGTTTTGGAATTCACTCCATTCATGTAGAAATTTATAATAAAAATGAAGTCGTTCAAATGCTGATATCCCTGTCCTCTTGTCAGTATTAAGTATTCAAGCTTACTATTTGACAAAAAACCAAACACATCCAGCTTTGGGTGGGGTCTTTGGACCGATTAAATTGTGAAAGACATTTAATGGTCAATTAGTTTGATTGCGTATTTCAATTGAAGTGCTATATGCGGCTGTACTGGCCTTGCTCTCCCTCAAACACACACACACACACAGACCCCCCATATATATATATATATATATATATATATATATATATATATATATATATATATATATATACAGGGACAAATTAGTAACAGTGGTAGTACCTAACTCTCTATCTGAACATAGACTATAACTGTAGCCTTCTGATGTCAACCTACATGCCTTGCATACGGGGCATATAACCTGCATGTCTATTGGTGATTGATTAAATCGCAGGTATTTGGAACTGTTGCTGGTTCCCATGTCTTGCCAGTTGTGGCTTCAGTTTAAGAGGTTTTAACAAATTGGATTAGTCTATTAGGTAACGACCACAGATGTGATTGGCTGGTTGTGCATCCCAACAGATATAGTCCATTACTGTGGAAAGACTGTTTTTTCAGCATGCTGTTACTACTGATTGAATAAAGTTAGCTAAATCGGGTTTGCTGCAACACAGAGTTGTCTCATTGGTGGCCATAAAGATGGCTTGTCTTCCATGTCACCTGGGAACCTTATGGTGAGAAAGGACAAAGATGTGACCCTTACCTGAGCACAGTGCCAACACCTACATAAAGTTGACATCCACGTGTTTCGTATTTCAATGTTATTGCTACCAATTAGCGAGCTGGGAATTATTTGAGAAAAATCAAGCCTTGTCTTTCCGACATTTTTATGTGGTAAATGCTGTTAACGAAATTTGGAAATGCCAAAATGCTAAAATATAAAATAGAATGACTTATATAACTGTGGTCTGTGGCACACACACACACACACACACACACACACACACACACACACACACACACACACACACACACAAATATATATATATATATATATATATATATATATATATGTATATATATATATATATATATATAAATCCCTTTTCAGACCAGCCATGTGTGTGTGTGTGTGTGTGTGTGTGTGTATGTATGTATGTGAGTGTGAAAAGATTAATACACATTTTTGCATGGTGACTGGCTTATTCCTCAAGTAGAAAAGTAAGGCTACGAATCCTGGTTTGTAGTTGATATTTGCTGCATATTGCTTTCCTAGTCACCCATTTAATAGACACAATGGATAAAGCGTGTGTTTGCAAGTCTGTAAGTTTAACCTTATCAATCTTTAACTTTTGTCCTTTTCATTCGCTTCCCCTTTCAAACGACATATTTCCCTGTTTGTACATGAACTGGATTTATGAAGCATGATGGCGCAAATATAATACAGAAAGTAATTATTATGGATCCACGTACGCATATCATATAAACACTGTGGAGGTAAGAAGTTATGTGGCAACTGTACTCTCGATCTTAAAAATAGTAAGAACTGTATCATATGATACTTTGCAAACATATTTGGTTTCAACACCAAATATAACAGACCTATAAAGAACTTGTCATGTGTTACACTCTTAATACCATATGCCAGCAAGGGTTGGAAATAGCTGATGTTCGAGACACAAAATTGTAGCCAGAATTTCTCTGTAAAAATATGTGTTTTCTATGGTTCATTACTCAAAGTATATAAGGGGGCATCTGTAAAACTCAGTATGCATAGTGTTGTGGTATCTTTTTCTACTCTTTTTTCTTAAATATTGCCGTTAGACTCCCCCCCCCCCACTGCAAAAAAAAACAAACAAAAAAAAAAAAAAAAAAAAAAAACCAACAACATACATTTTCTTTTAGATATTATTCTGTATTTTCATTACGTGAAGAAAAAATCCACATTTCCTTGTTATTTGGGGAGATAGGCGATATATTGCAAAACGGTTGACTTCAGAGGTTTTGTAGGCCTACAAACCATAATATTTAACACAAAATCTTCAAATTTGGTAGAATAAAACATTGATGTAATGTCTAGAACTGATTTTCTGTTTTTTTCTTTTAAAGCAAAAGGAACGATTTTTTCCTTGGAATTTATGAAAAGGCATGCTTTCAATTCCCAATCTGTGTAATTCATTATTGCAAAAAAATTTACAAATTGTAAAAACATCAACAAAAGCCACATACCGTTCCTAGGCAAGAATGTATATTACCAAGAGCTTTTTATTTCACTCCAAATCTGCTAAATCATTTACGAGCAATCTGTTGAAAACCTCTGAGAAGAAGGACTAAAATTCGAACAGTAAGAAAATGCAATTTAAGTCTAATTGGCTCTCTGGCAGCGGTAAAATGGCCGTTGTGGGAAATGTACTCATTCTCTGTGATTGATACGTGTCTTGTAAGAAGCATTCTTAAAATATTGTCATGAAAAATATCTTTTAAATTTATGTTTAAAAAGGAATCTTTGACGTTTTTCCAGGGGAAGATAACAAAGATGTCGTTTCGCAAGAGCTGGTTTCAATCGCTAAAACAACAGATTAGAAGATTGTTCTCTCCCTAGCCCACTAGTCTATTGCTCTATCCCTAGTCCGCCTGCCTTTTGTTCTCCCCAACCTATGAGAAGCTAGATAACTTAGCATTCCCTATCAGAGCCCAGTCTGACTGACAGCTCATTGACATTTTGTTGCAAATACAAAACCATATGGGTGTTTGGCCAAAAAACATGATTTCTTTAGCTCCAAAATTCTAATCGAAATTGAATTTTTTTTTCAAACTCAACAATCGGCCCTATTGCAGATTGGTACCTAATCTTTCCTATGCTGAAAAAAAAGGAAACAAAACTTGATTTTCTCACATTTATACTGCAAAATAGCTTTACAGACGGCCCCTTCAGGCAAACGACTATTATATTAAGCAGATATTTTTTATTCTTTATAGTTCCTTTGTTATTCACAAACATACCTGGCCTTGAATATTTTTACCTAATAAATCAATATTCTTTCCAACCTTAAAGTTGACTGTTGAAGCTCTAAAAGCAAGACCCTTTCATAAAAATTTACCTTTCCAGATGAAGCCTAAAAGGATTTTGCAGGCAATAGATGGCACTGCCAGGAAAGGGGTCATCTTCTTGTCATTTTCACAATGCAAATAATGAGCCTCCTGACACATATGTGCATTGTTGAATCTATTTATGCCAAAACTATGTATATTGGGCAAGCAGAGGTTCCATGGATAATCGTGCAGTTATCAAACTTTATACTATATTACCTATTAACGTGTTTTAATAGGTCGAGCATATAAATAGTTCTGTGTGTTTAATGTACGCAGCCAATGAAGACTTATATGGAAATCAAATGAGGGTAAAAATACATATGTGTCCCTTCTGTAGTAACATAAAAATCATCTCAATGTGCAATGAAATATATATTTCAGCATATATAGATAGATCCAAGTTGTGGAGTCTGATATTTCAAACTACACCAAAAATATATACACACCTTTGTACATATCATCAAATGCTTCTATACCTAGTGTTCAAAGACTTTGTAACTAGCAACACATGCATTTTATATTCCCAAAAGCGAATTCTGTGTTACCCTTTGGTATTCCCATGTTTTGGTATTGGGCCACCTCTAGTGCAAATACGATATGTGACCACCAATACCCATAAGTTTTACTTTAAGAAACATTTGTATAACGCACACATTTGGTGTATTTTTTTTGTTGCTGATTCTGGGCAATCTTAGTGTAAATGACGATTACAATGATGATGATAATGATGATGATGATGACAACGACGACGACGGCGACGACGACCAGGAATTCATTTTTCTCACATGTTATGATTAGAAGGGAAAAGAACGTGCATTCACTAAAGTGGCTCTGGGTTCTTGGAAATTAGGTTAAAGTTATGCTTGTGTAGTATTAATCTTTTCCTTTATAAGATAAAACATAACATGAGTTTCCTTGTCGTGGCAGTGCATAAAGATGTTATTGATGACAGGTTGTGTTATATAAAATTATGGCACGATTAGGATCTCATACACGTTGTAAATGAAATTTTAAGTATTATGGGTCAATTTACAACGTTTTCAGGTTACTCATATGTGCTGACAACGAAGTTCCTTTTTGTTCTAGAAAAGATTTTACAGTGCAGCACAGCCTGATATATTTGGGTTACCTTGAAGCTAATTAACAACAAGTTGCTCTTAGACAACAGGCTAGCCATTGTCCACCCATCTCTAAATGTCCTTGTGGATTTTTTAAGAATAAATGCTTGTCTTTGCTTATTATATACACATGTTCTGTAAATCTCTCATATTTGTTTGACAAAGTGGCATATATGTTTTTTTTCATATTTGAACAAAGCATCGTGTAGTTGTTTTCCGTGTTTGACGTATTGGAAAGTGGTATATGAATGGCTCATCAATCAACACGTTCGGATGTAATACACATAGAGGGGCTCTCAAAAATCTCTTATACTTGTTTGACGAAGAGTGGCACATATGTTTTTTTTTTTTTCATATGTGTACCAAGCACCGTGTAGTTGTTTTTCATGTTTGACGTATTGGAAAGTGGTATATTAATGGCTCGTCAAACAGCACGTTCGGATGTAATACATATACAGGCGCGTGTCCAGGTGTATTTCACTACTGCAGTTCATATTTCTATACTTACCACGTGTGTAAAAGCTTTGGGGATACTATCCCTCTAGTAAGTTTATTATTTTAAGTTATTTTAATGGAAGTTATGCACTATAAGGAGTTTACAAGAATCAAACAGTTGGCATCATTACAGCTATAGATGGATGGAGAAATTGTAAGTTAGCATTTGCGTATCATGTCAACATATATACACACATGGCACATTAATTGCTACAAGGTTCACTATTCATGTGCATGGGGTGTATGTATGGAAACATATTTTTGGTAGTTTTACATACATTTATATGTTACATCTAAGATGGAATTTCACTCGAACAGATGTCCATGTCTTCTCTGAGCCAGCCAATGGTAAACTCTTTAATTAACCTGAATGTTCAGGAGAGAGTGAATATATTAAAAGGTCCAACATATCCATACCCAATACTCATCTCGTGGTACATACATTTACATATTGCTTCCACATGTTTCACCTCATAACATCAGTCTGCCTATTAGGGGTGTGCACACTGGTGGGCAGCAATAAATAGGTAGCATAGGGCCTTGCATGTGCACAAGAATACCCATGGAGAGGTACATTGATATAATTTGTAAATATCGACCGCAGTTTTCATGCAACCGAAATTCGAACATGCATCCCACTTTTGCATGGTGCTTAAATATTCATCATTGTTTTTGTTTACTGACCACATGTGTCCTACACAGTTTTACGTATTAATTCGCTATTGTATATACATGGTGTGTTCCGTTGAATACATGGCACTCTGGTGTGAATGCAAGCTTCACAAAACCTTCCCAGTGCATGCAAATCTTATTTTGCTCATTCGGCTTTTATAAGGGCAATAAGCCAGAGTTGGTGAAATATTTGACTGTTAAGCTGAAGAAATCTGACTTTAAAAGATGGATTTCTTTGCCGCCTAGCATACACATAAGTTTTTCGTACATTTTTTTTTGGTGTGTGTGTTTTTCGTAGCTCTGGACGTAATGTGTCTACATTTTATAAGTGAATGTGTTCAGATATTTAGCTGCATGCTGCACGAAGGATATGACATAGAAAGCAGTGATAGGAAAGTAACATACTTAATGACGTTGGAACCAATGATGATGATGATAATCATCATCATTGTCGTCATGGTTTAAGCAATTATATTTATCATAACATCCAAATCATCATGCAAATCAGTATATTAGAGAATGATTCTTGACAATGTAGGTTGGTTATTCTTTATGTATGTTGATATGAGGATACTCATTGTAAGAATTATCTTCTTTTTTCAATTTATGGGCAGGAATACACTTTTTTTTCTCACATGCTATGATACATAGGAAAAAGTGCATGCACTTATTAGAGTGACTGTGGGTTCTTGGAAATTAAGTTAAATTTACCCTTGTGTAGTATTTATCGGTGTCTTTAATACGTAATCATATGAGTTTCTTCGTCATGGGAGTGCATTTAGCCCTAGCAGAGTGTTATATTTCATGTCGGCCACGATTAAGACCTGAAAGACATTGTAAATCAAAATCAAGTATCATATGCACATTTTTAAAACGTTTTGAAGTTAAATATATGTGGTGATTGAAGAGCTCATTTTTGCTGTATAAAAGATTTTGCAGTGCAGCATTGTCTGGCATATTGGGTTATCTTCAAGCTATCAACAAGAAGTTGCTATTAGACAACCGCCTAGCCACCGTCCATCCTTCTCTAAATGTCCTTGTTGATTTTGGAAGAATCAATGCTTGTCGTCGTTAAATATATACAAATATGATGTAAATCTCTTCTATTTTTGTAAAGATGAGTGGCATTCATGTATTTTCATATGCATAGAAAGCATTGTGTAATGGTATTTCATATTTGATGTATTGAAAGGTGGTATATGAATGGCTCATTAATGAACATAGTTGGACATTATGCATATACAGACGAGTGCGCAGGTGCATTTCACTACTCGAGGTCATATGTACATATTTGCCATGTATGCAAACACATTGATAATATTATCCTTCCAATAAGTTTATGGAATATTAGAAGGTAGGAGTGTGCACTGTGCACTATAGGGAGTTCACAACAATCAACTAATTGTCATTATTGGGGCTATACATGCATGGAGAATGTGTCATCGTCATCATGGTTTGTGTAATCATATTTATTAGTATATCCAACTTATCATGCAAGAAAGTATACACAATAAAATGTTTGCCTCCTGACACTGTAGATTGCTGCAGGACGGATAGAACATAAAAAGCGGTGATACAGCAAAATATCTGCTTAACATTGATTCACACGACTCTATTGTTTCAAATCTAGACCATTCCATTATCTGAGAAATTTAAATCTCAGCCTTGGCTTTTTAGCTCTAGCCCATGTGGTTTGCTACAAATTCTATTTTTGATATTTGATGTCAACTCATCTAATGTAACAAATCAGGAAATCAGGTGATCCAACAGTGGCAGGCCTATCGTTGCAGATTTTTTCTATTATGCAAGTGATATTTTTGGATTTGAACGGTCCGACCTATATATTTTCGAAACAACCCACCATCAGCTTTCCCCAAAAACAACATATATATATATATATATACAAACACACACACACACACACACACACACACACACACACACACACACACACACACACACACAGAGTCACACACGCAAAAAAATAAAGTCTGTAGTTGACAAAAAAATGTTAAAGGCTTAGAGAACTGGATAAAAGCTCCAGCTTCCTTTAATTGGTGTCTGGATAGAGATTTTTTTTTACAATGGTATTAAAGAATGGCATATCTACTTTTGGATTCTTGAATCTTTGTTCCCTGTCTCAAGTCAGGAGGGACATTTCTTTCCTGTCCCAAGTCAGGAGTTACATTTGTTTCTTCACGTTGTTAATGGAGGATAAGGTCTATGTTTAGGTGACTCTTGGATCTTTGCTTTCTGCTTTTTTAACTTTGATCTCATTTAATGTATGAATATTGGTAGTATTTTCCCCAGGTATTTATAGGTGGCTATCTGTCTCCCGTCAGATGGGATAGGAAGTGTTACGCTTTTCATATTTTAGCATCGTATCGCCATTTGAATACACAAAGTTAACAGACTCGACGTGGCGAAGAGTACAAGCACGCAATTTTCTTTGCACACACACACAGCTATTGGAGCCTATGTTGTATTGAGAATGTATATATGCATATATATATATATATATATATATATATATATATATATATATATATATATATATATATATATATATTCTTATATGTATATACATACATACATACATACATACATACATACATACATACATACATATATAACCTCCTTTGTTCACTTAAAGCAAGGTCGGGCTGTGGGAATTTATAAATTCAATGTTTATTATAGCCATTTGCATATGTTAATTATATTTATAGAAGCTGTTGAGAAAATTTATAAGTGCACAGAAGTGACCTTCATGTCATTTTCAAAATGTTTCCATGTTCCTTCCTCATGATACAGTGCAGTGTGGTCGCAGATTCAAACAGTTAAGATAATTATGATGCATGCTTACAAATGTCAATCCAAAATGAGAAGAAAGCTATAAATGGCAAAAAGCAGAGAATAGAGAGCCGCCAAAACATCAACATTCATATTTCAAGATCAATATATATAGGAACAAAGTTGACTCCTGACGGGAGACAGGTAGCCACCTATAAATACCTGGGGAAAATATTCGTCTCATGCACATGTTTAAAAATAAAAGTATTGTGACAAATTAAGAATGAAACCTTTTGGTAATTAATTTGCAAATTGGACCATTCATTAAAAAAATTACATGGGTGAAACAATCAAAATATAATTCTACGTAGGTTTTTCATACTTGGTAGGTCCTAAAGGCTATGTAAGGTCACACACACACACACACACACACACACACACACACATATTGTCTTGAATACTCCTAAATGCACATATACCCTGTATAAACGTCAGGTGTTAGTACAAATATATGACACACAAACACATATTGTCTTGATTATTATTATTATATGCACACATTCCCTGTGCAAACTTCAGGTATATCTACAAATATAATTATACATATATCATTATTACCTTTAAAACAGGCAAACTATTGAAATGATCCATTGTATTTAATTTTATCACGGGCGTTATTTTACTGGGTGACTGGGTCAATACACAGTCAGAGTTAAATACCAAAACGTAAATAAACGTTGCGAAAATTAGTTTATTACTGTTAAAGCCACGTGTCCTTTTCCAATGTGCTTTTGCTGAACTTGAGTGGCGACACCTTTAGTATTTAGTAGGAGTATAAGTTGTATAAATAAATAAAGTAGATAACTCATAGAGTTAGTATGCAGAAATTGGTCAGCTAAGTTATGTTGTTCTTCAAGGGATTTAGCTTGGTAAATGGCAAAAGTCATCGCTACAATAATCATTATGTGTAATATAACATGCTACATGTGGTCCGTTGAATTAATGATACGGTCTCCGAATTAGCAGATGATCCAGATGGGATTGCTGATATGTTAATCAACAATTGACGAACTGAACTTAAGAACTTTATTTTGTAACTTCAAGGACCATTAGGTTTTCCTGCATGGTTTCTCATTTATGGGTAATAACATGTCTAATACAGTAACTGTGCTGGGTCCTATGCCTAACTCTATTTTGAAAGTAGGACCCCGCCAATACGCTAAAACTTGAAGGACAAGACGGTAAAAATGAGACAGTTATTCATGAAGAGGTTTGGCGTTATGAAATTAAGAATTTATATATGTACACAGCAGATGGCGGGGTCTTCAGCATTAATACAAAGTCAACTTTTCATATCATTGAAATGTTTCTCGCTTATTTGCATTTGGTATTGACTTGTTAATATCGAAAGTCTCCACGCTGCTTAACCCTCAACGAAACTTCATAAAGTTAGACTGATTTAATAGCTTTTTCTGGCACCCTCTGGGCACTCAACATTCTCTGCACCTTTTATACTATCTCATGACTGTACAATAAGTAACTTTATTTCACTTTCATCTTATTTCACATAGGCCGTCTAGATCGGCTGGCTCATTATAGTGTACTAAATGTATTGCTGAGAGCATGATAGGGCCTGAATGTCTTTCGAATTAACTGATGTGTACGACAGCATTTCTTTCGTATGGGTCTATATTAATCAGGTCAGTACCACATACATATAAACAAGGGACAGATCTTCAGCTTCACAGGGACTCTGATGGACCAATACTCAGGTGATCAATACCAAACAACAACAGTAAGAACAGAAACAATAACAGCAACAACAAAAACAACTGTATTAATAAAACAAAATCATACAAGGCACCGCTTTAGACATTTAACTACAATAATATTGTCCTAAATGGGATATCTATGAAAACACACTTCCATATAACTTTATTTTGCAATAAAACAATGTTCTATCGTAATTCTGACTTTATTGAGTTGGTGAAAAGGAACAGAAATCTTTCAAAATACTGCCCTCGTCTGCTGACCTGTCTTGGACATAGGAATCCATGACAGCATAATTTGTGTCAACTTAAAGTAGTGACCCAAATAGCAAGATAATTACTCTACCGAACGTCCCTTAGGTTATCCCTAAACCTGCGCGAAATTTCATGTGAAGCATCATCTCTGAAGTCAAAATTTTGATATCCAAGATAATGAATTTGTAAAGATAATCTCGTTTGAGGTATAAAATGTTTTGCTAAGTTGAAATTTTAGAGATGACCAAGTTCTCCAAGTTGTAACCTTTATAGAGGCATTTTTGGAGTATCTTTTGAGACTGCCATTGTAAGATATAAGGAACAAGATATATTGCTTATGGGTATAATATGAGCACTGAAAGTGAGGAAATTGATAAAGCAGTGAATCAAAATTGTGACTGTATGTCTAACAGTAAATATTCTAATTTTGTTGATGCATACCACAAACATGTATTTACAAGTAATTTGGATATTGCACATAATTCAAGTTTAAACGAAATTATGAAAAAAGGTACAATTTTTCGGATATGTCCCAAGTTGAACATTGACAGTATTTTTCAGGATACATGTGATGCATTTGATTCCTACTGTATGAAATGGGCAAAGAAAGAGAAAATTGAATTTCAGAAATTTGAGGGATGGTTATCAAACTTGAAACGAGTCTTTAGAAATAGAATTCATCGTTACAAATCCCACATTGTTTTAATGTATGGTTTACCATTATGTTAAAACATAATGGTAAACCATACAATAATATCAATTCATATACGAAGAAAGCATATTGGTCCCACAATAAATATTCAAAAAGTGACGTTATATCTTACACTGTTGAAACTTTGATAGATACTATATAATTTCTTTTGGATAACACTTTTCTTCAATGTGGACCATTGGTTTTTCAACTAATAAAAGGCATTCCAATGGGAAGCAACTGCTCCCTTTTGCTGGAAGATTTGTATTTAACCTGGTTGAATCTAAGTATGTGGATAAATTGATGAAAAGGGACTTTCAAATGGCTACAAAATTATCAAAAACGCAAGATATATTGATGACATTGCTTGTGTAAATGTACAAAATTTCAGTGAAATTGCTAAAGAAATTTACCCCAAAGATATCGCTTTGGTGGGGGATAAATTCAGATGGTTTCAGAGATGTGTTTTTGGACTTGGATATTCAGGTCACTAATGACAGGTTTTGTATTAAAGTCTATCTCAAAATAGATGAATTTAACTTTGAGGTAGTTAATTATCCTTTCCCATACAGTAATATTTCAGATATTATTGGCTATAATACATTTTTGTCACATATTTTGAGATTTGGTCGTATTGGTTCTAAATTTCAGGACTTTGCATCTAGAACCAAGTTTATTTGCAATAAACTTGAGTCTAGAGGATTCAAAGGTGTACTTTTGATCAAATATTTCCTGAAATTTTGCTGTAAATATCCCGAGATGGTTAGAAAGCTTGGCTTCAATAATCATAGAGATTTCATTCTTGCCTGTTTGGCTACTTAATTTTATCTTTTACATCATTCTGTTTAAATGTTCACCTTTCAGACATTTTAGGCTAGCTTGTTTTTTGTTAGGTAAACCTCCAGGGGCTACAGGTAGCAAGAAGCGGCCTACGACAGTTACAAGCTTACCTAATTATTCTTGATATCTGGTTGATATTTTCATTGCATTCTCTTGACTTAAATACAAATGACTTTAATTCTATTCTGACTTGCTCTATAATTCTACTGTTAATATCCAAAGATTATTAGAAAGTTTTGCCACTACAATTTGCAGTTTTTAGATTTGTCTGTTTTGCTACTTAACTTTATCTTTTGGCATCTTTTTGTTTTAATATCCACTCTCAGACATTTTAGGCTTACATGTTTTCTGTTGGGTAAACCCCCAGGGGCTACAGGTTGCAAGAAGCGGCCTACGACAGTGTGTTTCTGGACTGTACATGAAGCCATTGATAAGTGGTCATTGAAAATACCTACCTTTCCCCACTATAATGTTACACTACCCCTATCTTGGGAATTTTTATTATTTATTTATTTTGCGTGATAAAGCGCCGCCAATGTCTTGGCAGACAAAGGTGTTTGTATGGTTGCACATAGATGCACACATGTTATCTGATTATACCTCACAGATAAGCTCCAGACTGGTTTCACTAATGACAGCTAGGATAAGCACAGTGTCGGTATTATCTGTCCATGTGGGTTCCGTGATAAATAATCACGTTATCTTGGACTTACAGGATCAGGGCACTTTGACCTCGGGATCAACCATCTGAGAGACAATGTGTACTCCTGGTGACGTGATATATTGACGGAAAGGATCACGATAAGTGTTTTATTATGATAAGAAATATTCGAGGAAATTATCAGTTTTATCTGTTTTTTACTAAGAAAGTTCTAGAATGTAATCAAGTTGAAACTGGTCAATTTAAAAAGTTACATGTGCAAGAGTTTGGTCCCAAAAGCCTATAAGTTTTGTTTCTGCACGCCTTTTTTCTGCACTCACCAAGACTGTAAAGGGACACATGACACTTGGTACACTACAGGTGAACACATGATGGATTCCTAAGACTGCAAGGAATGTCCATCCTGTTACTACATGGCTGAGTATACAAAGCCATATTTAATCTGTATTTGGTGTGAAGCCGCACTGAAAAATACATGTAATCGATGGGCGGTACATTCTGCAAAGTGTCCTAAAAACCGGTCCTTCCATCTTGTATTTGCTTTGACAATTGCCATCACTGCTTCCAGAAGCCTGGCTTTTACAGAAAAATATACATGTATGTTCATTGCCATCACTTGTCCTGCAGGCGGTGTGAACACGGCAAAGGAGCACCCAATACCTGCTTATGCTGCAGTGAACTACTGTGGGCCTGAGTCAGACCTGAATCCACAAAATATATGAAATGCCCAAAGTTCTTTTCAGGACTACCTAAATCCTCCCGAAAGAGTGTTGTTAAATTCTAGATATGTGTACATGAAATGACTTGATTGTCAACAGTTCAAAGATCTTACAAAAATGTGTCCATATACAATAATATCCAGGTCACACAAAATTTACAATTATGCAACAGTTATGACACCAGCGTATGGCACTATGGTGGAGAAAATCACGTCTAACTTTTAAAATACGCACCATATGTTACAAAACTTGTAATTGTGTTAATTCAAAGCAAGGCTAACGTTCAGGTCATCTGTGTAATCAGTACTAAAATAACTTATATTTTAATCACCAACACCTCAAAGTTCAACGATTCACGCCTATGACGATCATAGCTTGCAACATGTGAACAACTGACATACCCGAATATTTTTGACCCGCATTTAGCCAAATGTCCACGTATTGACTCCATTGTGTCAACGAAGACTGACAATCGTAGTTGCTACATAATTGTTAAACTCTGTTACAATTGGTAAATTCAAAACAGAAATACAGCCTCTTCAAATCTTTATTTAATACTGAGTTGGCAATAATGGATAGCATCCAGGTATTAATGCAGGGGCCGTCTCAAAATCTCAATAATCACAGCACACAAGTAGGGGCATATCAGAAATCAGAAATATGAGGGTATAATAATCATAGTGAATCTATTATCCATCATTAGAAGTCAATTTACATTAAAGATAAAAAATAATATTCTAATCAATTAATTGCTTAATCTTAGAAATTTGAGTTACAATATATACAGTGTTCTACACTTTTAAGGATTGTATCTTCACCTTGCATTAAGATATTTTCTTACACAACAAAATAAATAAATTAGATCAAATTAAGCAAACCCAACTGAAATAAAAACAAAACAAAATACATAGATGAATTAAGCAGAATCTAACTGAAACAAAATACACAAACACCATTTCAATTAAAACAAAAAAAAAGAATAGTTCTAAACTAAAGTAAAGCGGAATTTTTTTGTAGCGTTTATGAGACGGATGGAGAGAGGAGTTAAGTTTGACAATAAGATACTGGAAGACCAAAATAGTCTTATGTGTTGACCTTATTGTCTCTATTATGCCATACATCGCTGAACTTAAAATCATTCACAGAAATAATATATCTGCTCCTGTAATGCAAGAAACAAGTTCAAATGTCGCTAACAAACAAATACAATCCGTTAAATGTAAAACATAAAATCACTTGTTTAAACTGCATGTCTTCCATTCATCCTGCACACATCCACGTCAAATCTCCCGAAATCTTTGTTTAAATTAGCTGTAAAGGGAAGTATGTATTACCATCAAAGTGTTTGTGTGTGTGGGGGGGGGGATGTATTCTCAAAATCACACACCCATAATGGACCGTTTCAAAAGTAGCAAATCATAATGTTGCTTTGAATAACTAAACATCTAACCGACCAACCAACCGAACAGACAAACAAGCTGACAAACAAATGTTATCAATGGAAAGTAGTTAAAATAACTTTTGCAACTTTTTCATGGGGACATATAGATAAAATGGCAACATTTCAATCTCCTCTCCCTGCTGCTGCTCCTCCTGCTTTTCCTCTTCCTACTCCTCCACCTCTTCCTCCCCCGCCCTTTCCTCCTTTATCCTCTTCCTGCTCCTCCTCCAACCTCTTCCTGCTCTTCCTCCTCCTCCATTCCCTGCTCTTCCCCCTGCTCTTCCTCTTTCTGCTCTTCCTCTTCCTCTTGTTCCTGCTCTTCGGCCCCCTCCTTTTCCTGCTCTTCCGCTATCTCCTCCTCCTCTCCTCCTCCTTCTCTTCCCATCCCCCTCCTCACTTCTCTTCCTCCTCCTCACTCCTCTTTCTCCTCCCCCTCTTTCTTCTTCTTGAAAAGTTTGTATGTACAACCATTGCTCTCCCTCCTTGAAAGGTTTATAAGTACAGCCATTCTTGATCGGTTTCACAGAACTTGTAAGACAACAATAATGTCATACCAGTGCCAACTTTGTAGTTCAAGTTTCATAAAGTCTGATAGCCTCACCAGACATCTGAAAATTTTACATCAAAAATCTGATGTGCAAGTGGTTCCCCTCTTAGGTAGCGAAAGGCCATTTATTGGGAGTTAAGGGCCACTCATTGGGGACCATAGGGCTACTGATATAGGGGTATTGGGCACTGTGACAGAACAGGGGGAAGTTAACACACACACTTCAAACTTGAACATACTTTCGCCATGGTCATTACTGCACCCACAGGCTTTGGTAAATCAGCTTTTGCCAAAGGAGCTTTGGGAGAGGGCATCATTGAACCATTACCACACAGAATCATCCTGTATTATGGACAATGGAAACCATTGTACGAGGAAATGCAAAGAATACATACTTGCAATTGAATTTATTAAAGGTACACCGCCATATTTAATAGATGACGGTTTTATTGTTACAAGAATGAGACATTTCATTGTGTTTGGAGACCTGATGAGGGAAGTGGGTAAAGATGCAATAATCATAGATTTTTTTCACCAAAGGGAGCCGCCATTTCAATGTGAATGTGATTGTTTTCACAAAGTCAAGCCATATGGGTATTTATTGGTAGATCTTAAACCAAAAACTCTAAAACACCACCGTTTAAAGACAGACAGCTTACCTGTCAACAGAAAAAAGCAGACCATGAAAGGATGGTTAAGCAGGTCAGACCACTGACTAAAACTTATAAGCTGGAGCCCAACATACCAGGTCACCGACCAATGGAATCAGGCACTATTGAAAGATTTAGTCTACCTGGAATACATCCAATAGAAGAAGATGCATCCCTTATCACACAAGATATGACATCCTGCAATTATTGTGGTACTATGTTTGTCAATGTGCACGAATTGCAACCTCACTTGGGTAACTGGTGTGCAGAAGGTCATGGAAACAAGGAACCCAGAGACAATGAGGAGCACGAATCTAAACGAGCCAAAATAGACTGGTTGAACTGGAGTGATCAAGAAGATGAAGAGAGTTAAGAAGAAATCGATGATGAAATAGACAACTCAGTCTTTTTTTACTGGTTATGGAGGTTTTTGATGACATGCAATATAATTGTGATGCTAAGGTAGATATATACACGTCTGGAGGCATGACATCAAGTGAAGCCAAGGAAAGGGCCTATGATGACTTATTCCTAGATTTGCTAAAGCCATGAGAACCAAGTATTCTAAATGGTAGGAACTCCTCTTTGATCTCGAGAAGAACCAAATCCGCCACACCATCAAGAAAACCATGGATCAACTGATGGATGATAAAGACATGGGCTGGCAGGAGGCTATGCATGTAGCGCTTAAGAAAAAAAGCTTTTTGTTAAAACAACACATCAAAGAGTTTGAGTCACAAGAATCTGAGGACCATTCAGACACAGAGAAAGACTAAATTCTGACCTGGATATGCTACTGAAAGTTTATGCTGTTGATTAGTTCATGCTGCTTCAAAGCCTGCTAAATATTATAAGTAGGCATATCCTATAAGTGACCAGATGACCTATGTGTTGCACTCTAAACCTTTTGCATTTGAAACGCATTGCATAATGGCACGCAAGACTGATTGGTCCAACTGGGTCACCTTTTTCGACAACAAGGCCAATGGAAAGGTTCCTTGGACCTCCGGTAAATACTACATCGTGCCACCTAACCCAGAACCGAGCAGACAGAAAGAAGTTGAACCAATGATCAACTTTGTGACAACAGTGGCTCAGACGTAAGAACAAGCGCAAGTCACACTGAAGGAAGAAAGACATGAACAGACTGGAGCAAAAGCCACTAGGTCAACAAACAGAAGGAGAAAGAATACAAGGCTGGCAAAAAGACTGAGCAACACCAAAAAGAAAAAAACGCTATGGGATCCCAGGTGCCCAATATTGGAAATAAAACTGTCAATGCAGAAACACACTTTTCTCTAAAGAATACTTGTCTACCAATGAATGTTATGTGTAACAAAAAAGTGAAATAAATGATGCAATGTATGATATGTCAACAAAATATATAATAAGGTCATATTGTGTCTCTCTCTCTCTCTCTCTCTCTCTCTCTCTCTCTCTCTCTCTCTCTCACACACACACACACACACACACACACACACACACACACACACGCAAACACACATGCACACACACACACAAATGGAATTTCTATCACTCGCAGTCTGGGTAATCCATCGTGTGTTCACCTGTAGTGTACCAAGTGTCATGTGTCCCTTTACAGTCTTGGCGAGTGAAGAAAGAAGGTGTGCAGAAACGAAACTTATAGGCTTTTAAGACCAAACTTTCACACATGTAACTTTTTTAAATTGACCAGCTTCAACTTGATTTCATTCTAGAACTTTCTTAATAAAAACAGATAAAACGGGTAATTTCACTAAATATTCCTAATCATAATTAAATACGTATTGTGGTCCTTTCTGTCAATATATCACGTCATCAGCAGTACAAATGGTCCCTCAGATGGTTGATTCCGAAGTCAAAGTGCACTGACCCTGTATGACAACGTGATTATTTATCACCAAACCCACATGGCCAGATAAACCCAACACTGTGCTGAACCTAGCTGTCTTAAATGAAACCAGTTTGGAGCTTATCTATGAGGTATAGTCAGATAACGTGAGTGCATCTGTGTGGAACCATACTAACACCTTTGTCTGATAATTCAGTAGCACTTCTTTATCACGCAAAACAAATAAAGAGTAAAAATTCCCATGATAAGGGTAATGTAACATTATAGTGTCGGAGAAGCAATTATTTTCAATGACCACTTCTCAATGGCTTCATATACATTCCAGAGATATACCCTGATTATCTGTGATCATTCGGAAACCTTTCGAAGACACAGTTTTAACCAGTTTTGAGCTCTCACCTGTGGGGGTATTATTAAACCCAGGTGGGGCGATAATTCCATATCTATTATTAGAGCCAGGTGGCTGTATTGTTTTTAATCCCCTGTCTCATGTGGGGCT
This sequence comes from Hermodice carunculata, assembly GCA_964020975.1. Taxonomy (NCBI): domain Eukaryota; kingdom Metazoa; phylum Annelida; class Polychaeta; order Eunicida; family Amphinomidae; genus Hermodice; species Hermodice carunculata. Next base: position 46,612,183 of record OZ026618.1, on the reverse strand, counting down.
ATACTTTTTTTAATCTCCCTGTTAAATGTGACCTTATAATTTTTCCAATCCTGTCTGGAAAATAGTCTTATAATGTTTTATACTCTCTGGAATGTGGCCTTATTGTGCCGATATATGTAGTAGTTCATATTGCTGACTCAGCTTACGAAGGCCACTCCCATCTTGGATGAAGCAACAATATTGCTTACTCAGCTTACTTAAGCCGCCGCCATCTCTGCAATCAAACAACCGACTTTGTAGTGATAGAGATACAGAAATAGAGCACACGGACGTGGGAAAATATACATATGGATAATGTGGCAACCACAAACACAATATAGGTTTGGAAAAGTAGTAACTTATCACTCGCCTGCTGCCAAGAACACATGACTATTACAGAACGTATGAGTCCATAATACCTTTCCGGGAAAACAGAAGGTGATACAAGTGTTGGTACTGTAGATACTTGAAATATTCTCTGACACGTGAATACACATAAACAAATGATAATGGACATTTTCACAATACGTATGACGTGCATGTAGGAGCATGCAGGTCACAGCTTAAAAACGACTCTGGATAAAGACAGTACTACTACTACTACTACTACTACTACTACTACTACTACTACTACTACTACTACTACTACTACTACTACTACTTTTGGCTCGATCAGTATCACCAAGTAACATCTATGATGCACTGCCATGAGTCCAAATAACCTGGCTATCTAGCGTGTAGCAGTCACACGTGCCTTCAGGTTACGTCTTCGAGGTACATCAACAAAGCAAGTAAAACAGAGGAATTATGACGAGCAGAATAAACTGAAGCGCACTTATCATCATTGACGGCAGTGTCTTGTCAGATATAAACACTATTATGTCACAAGTATGCGCCGTAACTTCCCATAGTAAACGAGTATACTATCATCATTAGCAATTAACTGAAGATACCAAACTAATATAAACAGGAGGCAAACAGTTCAGTAAATCAAGCGTAGCCGGCTAATAGAGCCAGTGCTAGCCTGCGCTAAAGAGACCACATCGGGTGCATAGCCACAGGTGAAGCCAGTCATCGCAAATGCCAACCTGTCAGAACAGATTGCGTCGGGCACCATGCCATGTACATGTAAATATGTCCAGTATATCACACACTCAGGCTGGTCTACCGGGGAAGCTGGTTCTTACTTAAGATGGCAACATTGCAGCACACAGATTGTAGATCCCGTCAACATGATGTACTGTAGATAACAGAGTCAAAGTCGAAGTCTTGTGGATGCTGGCCAGAAAAAAAAAACATTTGCGTGGGTACGCCAGAAATAACCAAAACATTATCTCATTAGAGCAGGAGACACTGGCGTTATCGAGCGGCACCTCGTAATGACAAACCCACAATATAAGGCAATTCAATTTTATAACTGCGTATATTAGGATACAAAAGGGCAGTTGGCGTCAATTTTGGATCGTATGCGTGATTCGCTATACATGGATTTGCACGTATATAAAAATGGTAGACAAAGCCATCATGTTCCAGAAGCAAAAATCCGCAAAAGGCTTGATAGAGAATATCTCTTAACTGAAATGCCTGAAGCCAATCGATATAGAAGTGAGTTGGCAGAGAGATACTGCCATCATTTACCAAATTAGTAATAGTGGAGATTGGCCTTAAGGTGAAGGAGTTGCTCAAAGACACTTGTTTGGCAGTACTCACATTTGGTATGGTATGGATGGATATCAAGGAGATCACCTGTGTACAAGTACAGGATTGGTGTGCCATCTGTAGTATGCGAGGGTCCTCTGAAGAAATTGAAAAGGCAGTCAGATTTCCAAACTGCATGGTAGGGTGAGAAGCCCGGATCTTGTGGTCTCCATCAAGGTTTTATAAGGCCTGTAGTATAATGATAAGTCCACTGGCAGTTGATGATGTTTTATTCCATTGCTTTCAATATAAAGGTTAAAGCTGCACAGATGATGTTCGCAATTTAAACCAGGTCTCCAGAATGAAGTGTTTTTGCTTTGGCTTCTGCATGTAATCTGCAGGGATGTGAGCACTGGTTGGTAGAGCGACTCCCAATATGGACAGGGTACGCCCTTGTTAAGGCATGCCCGTGGGTCGGGGAGCTTACTGCGTCAAATCTTGATCACCATAACAAATTCTCAACTGATGATGTTTTGCTGATGTACAAAATGCCAAGGTAAAGTTTGAATCACCTGATGTATCTTCTCTTCATATATGGGAGGTGGGGGATGCATTTACTGACCAACACTCATAAACCTCTTTGACCACCATGACTGCCCATTTTTGCCTTGCTTATGATCTATGTGCTGAACAACCCGACATGTCCAAGTACCATTCTAACATTTTAGAAATAAAAATTTTCTTATTGAATTTGAAGAGTAATTTTGAATTTAAGAAATGAACGTTTAGACTTTCCACATAACAGATCAGACCACCACAATTGGGCAGGCTGTTCACATCCCCATTGACACTGCTGACACTCTTAATTGGTTCAAAATGCTTGGAAATGAAGAATTTTCCTGTGGAAAATGGGATTTCTTTAGATCCCTGTGCAATTGGCGGGACAAATATGCCTAACTAGCAAAGAAAAGATGCAAAGCAAAAACAAACAAACGACTAAATAAGTATTGCAACATAAAGAGGTGGATAACTTTTATCACGTCATTTGAACATGCGAATTCTGCTACCGAAATTTAATGAGTTTTGCAATATTGTAAAAGAGTGTAACCCTGACCTTATTTCCTTAAATGAGCCATGGACATATGATACAGTATCAAATGAAGAGATACATATAGGTAGGTATCATGTTTTTAGAAACTATAGAAACCCTAGAGGAGGAGGAACACTTTTATATGTTAAGACAGATAAAAAGGAGAAAGACAAGAGTGATATAAACCCAGCAAAAGACACAGGTTTAAAAGCGTGTTGGGTAGAGATTAAACCCACCGGTTTTTCTTCTATACTGGTTTGTTCTATGTATCGGCCCCCTTCAGCCAGTGATACGGATTACTATACTATGCTGGACAACCTGACAATTGCTCACAGTGAAGACAAACGTATTATATTAATGGGAGATCTAAATTTTGACTGCCAAGTAGATGAATCATTGCATTCAAATCCAATACATCGCATTGAAGATTTGTTCAGTTTCAAACAATTAATTACTGAACCAACACGGGTAACTTTAACATCTTCCACAGTCACTGATGTAATTTTGACAAGCCTACAAGAGTATCATGTGAAATCGAGCATTAACAAGGTTACTATGAGTGACCATTACATGTTGCATACAATTCTCAAGATACCAAAAGAAAAGAAAAAATCAAACAAACAAACAAAAAACAAACAAACAAAAAACACTTCAATGAGGCATTTCCTAAATGATTTAGAACCTTCTACAGTGTTGAAAGATATTTTGGTAAATGATGTTGAAGAGGCGTGGAAATTATGGGAAGACGAAGTATTGAAAATTAGTAATTTTCATGCTCCAATAAAGAGTATGCGTTTGAAAGATCGTCGGAATGTATGGATAAACCAAGATATAATGAAGATGATGTATACAAGAGACAACATACATGAAATAGCTGTGAATACGGGTGACGCCCATATGCGGAATCATTACAGGTATTTGAGAAGTATGATTGGTGATATGATAAAAAAGAGAAACAGAAGTATTTTGAGAGTATCTGAACACAAGTTAAAAATACACAGGCTCTGTGGAACGATATAAGAAAAGTTTTTACAAGCAAGAAGGTGCAGAACGTTATTCTTCAGGAAATGAGTGCAGAAAGGTTTGGTGAATATTTCTCAGGAATTGGTGAAAAATTGTGGGTAAATTTTCTCAAAGGGAGGCGAATCTACTTAACATTGATTAAGACGACTCTATTTTTATTAAAATTTAGACCATTCCACTGTCTGAGAAATTTTGAATCTCAGCCTTTTTGTTAGCTCTTCTCCATGTGGGCTGGTTCAAGTTCTATTTTGAATATGTTGTGTCAACTCATCAAACTTACAAGTTGGGTGAATCAACAGTGGCAGCTCTATCATATCAGACTTTTTCTTTTGTGCAAGTGATATTTTAAGACTTGAATTGACTATATATTTTCGAAACAGACAAAAACCAAAAAAACCCCACACTTATGTATATCCATATATATATATACACTCAGAAACACACATACATACAAAACAAACTGAAGTCTTTGGTTGACAAAAAAAATTAAAGGCTGGGAGAAATGGATAAAGCCTCCTGTTGCCTCTAATTGGTGTCTAGCTGGAGTGAAATTGTATCACAGTGATATTAAAGAATGGTATATGTGCTCTTTTTTGGGAGGGATGGGGGGTGGGCTTTAATCTCTGTTCCATGTCTCATGTCAGGAGGGACATTTGTTTCCCTGTATAAGGTCAAGACTGACATTTGATTCTTCACATTGTTAATGGAGGATAAGGTCAATGTTCAGGTGATTCTTGAACCGTTGCTTTCTGTTTTTTTAACTTTGATCTCATTGCTGGGATTAGATTTATCGATATTATTTATACTTTCCCCAGGTATTTATAAGAAACTTGTACTGTTTGCCACGTCGAGTCTAATATCTTTGAGTGTTGAAATTGTGATACGATGCTAATAAAAGAAAAGCCGAAAATGTCCTATCCGATTTCGTACTGTTGGCCTGAGGAGTTTTTCCAAAGTACTGAGACGTTTCCAAATGCACATGTCATGCAGAAGCCATTTAGAAAAGCACACGTGGCTTTAATAGTAATCAACCAATTTTCGCAACATTCATTGATGTTTTAGTATTTAAGTCTGACTGTGTACCCAGTGACCCATATAATTTTATGTCCATACTAGAATTAAATACAATGGATCATTTCAAGAGTTCACCTGTTTGAAAGGTAAGAATTATATGTGTTATAATATATTTGTAGATATACCTGAAGTTTGTACTGGGAATGTGTGCATATAGGAGTATCCAAGACAATATGTGTTTGTGTGTCATACATTTGTAGATATACATGACGTTTATACAGGAGATATGTCCATCTGGAGTATTCAAGACAATATGTGTATGTGTGTGTGTGTGTGTGTGTAATATCTGACATGAAAACAATTGTCCAAGAGGTTTTACTCTACATTTGCCGGAAACCTTTTTTATCATGTGCATGACAAAAAGAGATGGAAACGCTGAAATTAAGTAGCGACACCTTCAGTATAGCGGAATTTATATATAAATAAAGTAGAAAACATATTGATAGAGGTATCATGCAGGAATTTGTTGGCCAAGTTATATTGTTCTTCAAAGGATTTAGCTTGGTAAATGACAAAAGGCATAGTGACAATAATCATTGTGTGTAACATAACAGGCTGTATGTGGTCCCATGAATTTATGATAGGGTCTCCGAATTGTCAGATGCTGTGTATCTACATGGGATTGCTCATACGTAAATTTAATAAGTGACGAGCCGAACTAAGTAACTTCATGTTGCAACTTCACAGACATATAAGTGTTCCTGCATCATTGCTCATTTATGGTTAAAACATGTCTAATACAGTAACTGTGCTGGTTACTATGCCTAACCTCTATTGTGACAAGAGGACCCCGCAAATGCACTAAAGCTTGCTATGAAACATAGCAAATATACTAGCTCTTGTTGTAAAAAGAGCATATAGACTCTTCTCATACGCCTGACCACCCCCACCCCCCAACAAACACACACACACACACACACACACACTCCCTCTCTCTCTACTATGCCTTATTATGCCCAAATGTTCCATTGTATAAACTTGGTGAAGTGACCTCTTCAACTCTGTTGGAAATCAGCATAGATGTCTTTCGTTTGCTTTTGTTGCAGTAAATATTGCCTGGACGCTTAGATAGTAGTCCTATCAGCTTAATGTCTGACTTGTTTTTCAAGGCAGCAAAAAAAAAAAAAAAAAAAAAATGCTCCGGCTACTGCAAAAGAACATACTGTAAAAGAGCAACACCAAAGCTGACACAAAAGCAAATACAAAAATTCATTTAGACACACATTCAATATTTTATCGTGCATTCAATGCTGACTTCTTTGCACTCCGAAAGAAAGGAAATGCCACATAAACAAGCCTAAATCTGCTTCCGTTTTTGAAAACAAAGGTAGGGCTATACTTAGAGAAATAAGTTAATCAGTAAATCCTTGAAGAAATGATCATGTGCGTCACTTTATGACACATTATATTTTCTTTGACAAACCTCTCGTTGGCATTTCATAACGTGCATGGAGATGTTGCTACAACAATTTGCTGAAATATTCACAGGTTACCGATTCTATAGCCGTACAACTCGGACATCTTTAACGTTATTGTAAGTATTATGTTGTAACATGCAGCTTTAACTACCTAATATATAGTGTGTATCATACTCATGTATATTCTTATTACTGCAGCATAAATATAATGGAGGAACTTATAAATGTGGGTGTTGATACACAAAAAGTAAACAATTAAAGGTAAACTTTACACAATTTTCTACTTTTCACTTAGCTTATGCACTGAGAAAATGACACCTTACATAAGAATTCTTAATAGTTTTTAAATTCAAAAGAATTTGAAATTTTGGAAATACTCCGGAGATATTTATGCTTAAGATATTGAGGCATATACTATTCCTTGTACACAAATAATATATACCTATGAACACATCCACACACACACACACACACACACACATATATATATATATATATATATATATATATATACATATGTGTGTATGTGTGTGTGTGTGTGTGAACATATATATATATATATATCATCACTGTCAGGGTAGCAGGATGTAGGTGATAACTTTGACCAAATCAACCTTTTTTTATAAAACAGCAGGCCAGAATACATATTTTTACGAAAATACCCTTTTTTCAAAAAATGACTTTTCCCACTCTATATGCTTCAGAACGTAAAACAGTTCATGTAGACAAGTGGCACGTAATTTGACGTATGTGATGCTAGTTTATATTCGTCAATTTTCGTGTAACCCAATATGACGTATGTGAAGCTATCTTACAAACGTCAATTTTCTTTTCAGGCACGATGACGTATGTGCACAGGACTTCAGATGATGATGTCCATTTTTTCGTGCAGTGTGAGCAGTGTAGAGCAACAGATACACGAATTATTCTTGGATCCACAGGTTGTGTACACTTCACAGGTTTGCCTAATTAAGTAACATTAGATAATACTTAGGCTTATTTATCGCCCACTTCTGTTTCAAATTATGTTTCAAGTGTGCCTAGGCACACCACCTGGTTCAGATCTATAAGCATCTCAAAGACGATAGTCCATATTAAGAAGCTTATCCATATTAAAGGGATAGACAGTGTCATTCGTCATCCCAACAAGTAAATTGGTCAAATTTTACACTCCAGCTCTCCTATGAAAAAAAAAGAACCACATGAAAGGGTTTATGAATTTGCCTATTTCATTAAAATTAGGATGCAAAGAAGTGAATGTTAAGAGTAGGCCTGCATGAAACCTATTAAACCTACATTAAATAGGCCTAATAGATAAAAAGCCATTCAGGGTTTTCAACAGCAGGCGTAAATTTACTCCTAATATTAGTGGGCCTAGGCATACTCGCCTTAGACCTAGGATCTAGTACGAATTTGTAGGCCTGATTAAGACTCGAGAGATACGGTAGTTCAATGTTAATGCTGAGGTAAGGCTTAGGCCTACATCTGAAACATCAGGCCTATTGAAAAGATAATTCAAATTCCACTTTCCAAAAGACTTTTAATTCAGAGCACAGATTAAATAGTTAGGCTATTGTAGTTACAGTGAAAAATTGGTCTAGGTCAACAGCTTTTATCGGCTCGTACAACGTGTGCTTTGGAAATCTGTTGGTGAAGGCTTTTGGATAAGAGTAACTTAACTTTTTTACTGATGGATTTAAAATAAAAATCAACACACAGGAATGCATGATATTACGATTGAAGGCGTAGGCCTATCATTGAAAATACGTGTAGGTCTACTGTCAAAACAAAACCAGGTAAACATTTTCTATAATAAAATAATAGATATTAATTGAATGTCTTCATTCACTCACATGTTTGCTTTTCTTCTTCTTCTTCTTCTTCTTCTTCTTCTTCTTCTTCTTCTTCTTCTTCTTCTTCTTCTTCTTCTTCTTCTTCTTCTTCTATTTCTTCTTCTTCTTCTTCTTCTTCTTCTTCTATTTCTTCTTCTTCTTCTTCTTCTTCTTCTTCTTCTTCCTCTTCTTCTTCTTTCATTGTGTTCAGAAATATGGGCGTTATACTGAATAATGTTCGGCCCACATAATGTTGCAACAGCATATCTAATATTTATTTATTTACGCCTACTGAATGATTTAAGTTGAAAACAAAGCAAATTAAGGTCTATCCTAAAATGCAATTCCAGCTTGTAATCATGTTTTGACACAAATCTTATTCAACTGCCACAATTTAAGAGGAACTATTTTATAGAATATAAGTTTTGCATCAGATATCGTTCAAACTAAGCAGAAGTAACCAGAGCAGATTATAATTATATCATTAAATGTAAGCTCTTCGATCAAGCAGTTTCGCCAAGGATGATTATTGAAATTAAAAAAAAAAAAAAAATAGGATGAGAAATGGAGACTGATTATTATATGAAAGAGGATGACCGGCCTCTTGAAGATAGTACCTTTTGAACACCTAATATTTTTCCAATTCTCGAGCCTTTCTGTCACTGTACCTCAAGATTAAAGAATATTCTTAAGGAACCTATATTTAGGCTTATATTGCACTTTCCTTGGAGTCGTAATTTGTCTTTGCTTCAAATTAAGATAAGGCCACACTAATCTTTTTCAAAAGTTTACTTGCTTTTACTATGATGAATGAGGTGTTGGTAAAAAACATGCAGTAATGTTGATAATAAAACCTCCCTGAGCTGTTTTAAATTAAAACTAAAGGTTTTACTGCTAAGTTTGAGACCCTCTCGACAACTTTCCTCCTCCACTGTGCACGCGTTGTGTGCAAAATACACCGAAGAAAGTTATTAACCAGTATTAACAAATGATCTGAAACTGCTCCGAGTATTCGTTTGCTGGCCTGCTAGAATGATAGGACTATGCATCAAGAGGTCAAATATTATCCCTAATACACTGATTTAGGTATAAAGTCTATTGGATTGTAGTTGTTATCACAATGAAAGTTTTGAAGTGAAAACCCTTATTTAAGTGATCAAAATCCTGTATGATGAATATTATATGATGTTACAAGTGCTCACTACACCTTTGTATTTGCATTCTCAGATTTTATCAATTTACAATTGCATAGAGGCCTTTCACAATTCCTTGTTCGTATATCTTGTACAGAATAATATCGCTAAATATGTATATAGTTTCAAAGTTTTACAAATCAATGTTAGAAAAATGTTTGTAGTTTCAAAGTTTTACAAATCAATGTTAGAAAAATGTTTGTGAGGGTTTTAATTTTTTGAGAATTGGCTTATTGTAATCACGCAATCTTAATTATTGTTACAATTTGTGTCGAAGCATGCTGTTATGTCACACCTTTTATATGTTATACATGACAGTTTTTTCTATTTTCCAAATAAATTTCATATCATTGATATTACTGGTATACGTGTGCACATATCCCTATTTTTTGCGGTCTACAGATCGAGAACCAGGTCCTTGGACAACCGGAAGGTTTTGATCCCTATGTATATTTTAGCATAATCTTATTCTTGCCTTTTTCCTAATTGTTGCTCAAATTGCAAAGTTTCTGTCAGAAGACACGGGCTTTTTTCTGTCCATCGTGTTTTGGTGAAAAGGGGAATTCTTCTCAGCAATCGCTTGGTTGGTGTTGTTTTACGTGCACCATGTACAGTCGTTGGAAGAAACTTCTTCAACTAGCTCTTGCTAAACAGAAGCAAGACAGTGAAATACGAAAAAAAAAAGAGTCACTAGCTTTGCCTTGAGCTAAACGTTACACTTCAGTCTAGCATATTTCTAAAATCTTCTAACTTGGTACATGAGTCATGTAGACAACAAAATGCATTAATTTTGGTCACATTTTCATATTACACTCAATACAAAGAGTATGACATACAGGCAGTTTAATCTCATTAGAAATTATGTGTTAAAGAGAGCTTCTTCAAACTTTCTGTTTATTTATGTACTTTCTCGTTTGAATTGTACACTCTATGCAGAATGGGGAGTTTAAGCAAGGCTATGGACACATGTACCCGAACGTGTAGAAGGGGGGGGGGGCACCTTTTTACTAATTAACACCCATGATGTATTTACATATCCATTATTCATGTTGACATGATGAACATTAATGCTGAATATAAAAATTATTATAAGAGCATAATCAATAAAAGATAAGATACCTACTACTTCTGTTCATGGTCAGGGTCACTCAGCTTTGCTTAAACTCCCCCATATCACTTATTTCACAACTACAGGTATGTTTTGAACCAATCTCATATAGACATCTTAGCCGTTTTATACTTCTGTGAATGTATTTCCAAATTCAGACCTAAATTATGACGGATTCCTTGCGTGATTACCTATTTTCAGTGCTGTTTAATGCCAGTCATCGACAACCCTGTTGTTGAAAACATGCGAGGTTCATTCCTGTTTCTTTTATTTTGAACATGCTCAGACCAACTTGGATGAATATTGCAAGGAGGGTACAGGACACTTTAGCTGAACTTGGCACATTGTCTATGCTAAGGTTGTGGCCAAGAAAACCCTTAGGACAGGTTTTCTTACTTTTCTGTTCCTAGTAGTCCATAATAAGTACCTGAAAACTGTTAAACCATATTATTGTCGGCCTAATTTTAACTTTCATTCTCAAGGTTTTGCCCAACACATAGAAATCGTGAATGTTTGTTATCCCCACAACAACGTACTGTAGATATAAGCAAAAATTAGTGTATGTATATATATATATATATATATATATATATATATATATATATATATATATATATATATATATATATATATATATATATATATATATGTATATATATATATGGGGTGTGTTTGTGTGTGTGTGTGTGTTTGAATCGGAGGACTATGGACGCAATATATAGGCTATTTATTCGCAGTATCTTAAGTGAATTATCCAGAAAGAGATATTTTATAGACACTGTAATGGATACCATTACAACATAATCTAAAGATCACTGATGGACAGATTAGCATGGTCGACCACCTTCTGGCCCAGGTGGCAGTCTTTGCAAACATGGATTAAATAATATCATCATGTTTTTGATTTGTTGTCATTTCATGTGCACAGGAGGCTGCTCACAAAAGGCCAAATTCTGATTCCAGTTTACTTTCCCGAAAATTTCCATGTTCAGTGGTTAATAATAGATTGCACTTATGTCAAAAGTTGTTTGATATTGTTTCTATATATTGGGAATGCCAAATGATTATCAATATTACTTGAGGGTGTTCTGCTGCAATCGGACGTCTGTGGCCATTCGTGACAAGTAAAAAGACGTATGTGCCTAATCATATATTATGACTTTCTACCAGCTCTACGATCCCAGGTTATTTGTTTGTTTCTATGTTTAATTTGTATGTCTATGTCTTTTCTCGTTTTAAAGGGTACGGTCTGAGCAATATGTTATATTACAAATTGTGCACGTTTTTTTTTCTTTTTTCTTTTTACTTTTCTCAAAAGTTGCATTCTAGCACATGTCTTTATAGTCTGACAACGAGTATATATATATATATATATATATATATATATATATATATATATATATATATATATATATATATATATATATATATATATATATATTATATATGTATCAATATATGTCAAATAGACTTAATACTCCCATGAGCAAGATGTACTTATTGCTGTTTTTATAAAGAATATTTGCGCATAGTATGCACAGCAGCTCCATGGGAATACAAGTAACTTTATTCTCGTTTGTAAGGAATCACTATTACTTGGTCGTCATTACAAGCATTGCATGCGTTTATGTCACAAAGTTTTTTTTCTGGTGCCTATACTGTCGATGTTGGTGACATTCAAAATCTTTGTGCTATATAAACCATGAAGAATATGCAAATTTTGTGTTATTCCAAATGCAAATGTACCATATATACAACCGGAATGTATGTTGAGTTTGGTTAGGAACATCGCTTATAATCATTTGGTTTACTGTATAATATTTTCACGCCTAAAGACGTTCATCTGGTCGGACGTTACCTACAAAAACAACACAGTTGACATTATAAAGATTTTTTGCATGTTCTCATCTTAAGGATCACTGTAAAGATTTAACAATGTAGCAACAGTAACCGGCCTACACATAAAGCAGGTATACGTAATCATCTTCAGTTCCCCACACAAGTAACATAAGAACCAGTACAAATTATAAAGTGTTCTTACCAGGGTGTAGGCAATCACTCGTTATTTATGAGATGCTAAGAATGTCTGACAAGTGGAAAAAGGGACAGAGACCTTATCAATTATCAACTTTGACAAAAACATTTCTAATGTGCAAAGCTGTTACATTTATACATCTTGTGCATAACTCGAGCTTATCTGGGAATCTTCAACAATTTATAACACATTTCTAAACCTTATTAAGAAAAAACCCCACCATACTGAAGTAAAATATATTTGAAACAAAGGAAAATTGTAAAACCATTTGAGTGACAAGTATTTAGCAGTCACTATTGGAACAAAACCACAAATATATTCCACATATTTTGAATACCATCACAGATACCTAGCAGAAGTCATGGGGAATGTTGAAATATTGCTAATTTGAATATGATAGCGTCAAACTGTCCTGGTGAGCATTATTTTTTTGTCAGGGAAATATCATAAAACCACATGTCAGTGCGATATCATCTGATGATCTGGGCATGCAGCTGTCATGTATGTCTCTGGAATATATGCCACAAAGATTATGACTCACAGGAAGGAAAATATACACAGGCATTGGCTACAAATGTTTGATAATTTGTGTTCTATGTTGATTTAGAAGAGGGCTTATTTCTATATCATTTGCCTTTGGTACTAATCAATATGTCATAGATAGTGAAAAATTGATATTTTATCTATCTATCTATCTATCTATCTATCTATCTATCTATCTATCTATCTATCTATCTATCTATCTATCTATCTATCTATCTATCGATCTATCTATCTATCTATCGATCCACCTATCTATATGTCTGTCTGTCTGTCGGTCCGTCGGTCGGTCAGTCCGTCAGTCAGTCAGTCGGTCTGTGTGTCTGTCTATCTATCTATCTATCTATCTATCTATCTATCTATCTATCTATCTATCTATCTATCTATTTATCTATCTATCTATCTATCTATCTATCCATCCATCCATCCATCCATCCATCCATCCATCCATCTATCTATCTATCTATCTATCTATCTATCTATCTATCTATCTATCTCTGTGTGTGTGTAATAGAGTAGCTGCAGGGGTTACATTTACTAGATTCGTTAGTAATATATCAAAAGTTCCATATTCCAAATTAAATATTCTAAAGTTGACACAAATCTTAAACGATAAAAAAATGAAGTGTATATGATTCTCTTTTTATGTTGCTGTTATATTTGTCATACCAATTATGAAAACCTTTCTTATACTGCTGGAAAAATGATGCCACCCTCCTTGATCAACATTATGGAAATGTTATAAGGACGGGTGTGGGACCTTTGTTTACTTCGTTACACCATTGATTTTCACATCTCTTTTGGAAGGAGGTATTGTGATCAAAAGGATTTGATGGGTTGTTTCTAGATCTGTTGTTGCTAGGTTGCAAGAATCATTAGCAGGTGTGACCAGCACGTTTATGTTAGCAAGCTTGGATCTGTCTTGGCATGCTACTTATCAGCTTAGTGATCTCAGCCTGGCAATCTGGCTTCACTGGCCTGTATTTGCACCTCTCTGGCTGTTGCCTTGTTCTCGGCAATTTTTGTGTGTGCGCTACTATAGCGGTACACCCTAAGCTATCTCATTGATGTTATTGAATATTCTATACGACACCCATATTTTCCTTATATAGGCACACTTAGAGTAGCCCATGTTAATCAAATAGGGATGGCATTTTTCCCCAGCAATATTTCTATTTACTTTCTTTCTTTCTCTCTTCTTTCTTTTTGTTTTTTGTTTTTTTGTTTTTTGTTTTTTTGTTTTTTTTTCTTCTTCTTTGTTACTTTATGTGCTTATGGTATTAAGGTTTTGGTTTTTGCTTTCAAAGGGCAGCTGATAATCTCAGGACATTGGCACTGCTATTTAATATTCACTCATGCATGAGCCGGCTACCCTGCATGTTGACTCCTATCCAGAGGTTTAAAGGTGCTAGTTTCTTTCTCCTGTTCGTTATTTTTGTTAGTCATGTTTGCAATGCACGTCTTTACTTTAGTTAGTCTCACTACAGTGATATGTGCTCTGAAACACATTTCTCTTAAAACAGGATATATATCATTTCAGACAATTCTTCCTTGACAAACGAGTAATTTCCCAGAACATTTACCTGCAAGTACATCCACTTGCAATATTGAACCACTGCTACCTGACATTCTTTAACATAAAGTATCATAGTAAACAAACATTTTATAATTGAAATTCAGGATATTTATATATATATATATATATATATATATATATATATATATATATATATATATATATATATATATACATATATACATATATATACATATAAATATGCATATATGTATATATATATATACATATATATATATACATATATATATATATATATATATATATATATATATATATATATATATATATATATATATATATGAAGATTCACCCCTATTACAGTGATTCTAAGCTAGCAAGGTTTTTCTTCATTGTATTTACTGGGGCATGCATTTTGAGTGATAATAGTCACGGTAATATAAGTAAAATTGCCCAAGGACACGAAAAATGCTGAAGATGACAGAACGTGCAGCTCATCAATGTCATATACTCCTGATAAATACGTATAATTAAAGGGGTATAAGGCATGTACCTCTATGGATACCCGTGGTGCTCATAGAAGTGAATTTGCTACACCTTACAAATGCACGTCAAGTCCTGCAGTTTCTTAGCAATTCACGCGACGTACATGAAGTTTCTTGCTCAAATATGCATTTCCCCCTTGACACGTTAAAAAGTGGCCATTTTGACTTTTACCATTCTTTGGAGATCTGCATGATGCTAAAAATTGTAACCAGATGGCATAAACAGACAAACACAAGAGAGAACACACTATTTCATTGGGTTATTCTAGCTTTTGGTTTTCTGCTTCACAAGTATATAATGCATAAACCACACATTTACACTTTCAACATATAATTACTCAGACAGACAGTTAACAGGTTAAAAGTCCAACATTATCGACACAGTGATGGTCACCTAGCACTTGCAATATTTTTGGCTTGTCTCATTTTTTGCGACTTCTGTGAAAGTGGGTTGCTCAAAATAAGGGAAAAAGACAGAGACAAATTGTACATATAGGGGAACAAAAGTATATATCCCAACCTCCAAAAAGATTGAGATTTGCAAAGCATGTGGTATCCCACTCTTTGATGTTTAACACACAATTTATTGGTGACCAAACTGTCTGCATTTATAGTTTTTTTCTATATTTTATTCTCCATGTGTTTTATGTCATGGTCTTATTAGTAGTTTAGCACTAATGCTCATTTTTAATACATTTGTCGGGCTAACACACTTATGAACACCTTCATATGTGACAAAATATTGATGCCTGGGTTCGGCGGCCATTATTGTTTGCCTGGAATAAGCGTTTCACAGTAAACATGCCTAATACGTCCCCTCAAAAGCAAAAAAAAAAGAAATTTTTTAGACACAGCAATTAGTTAGTTTGGGCCTTCATTTACAGTTGAAACCACCCGCACCGGAAATTTAAAAAAAATGAAAAAATTTAGGGACCCTATGTTTGCACAACAAGGCGCCTGTCCTCCATGCTGCACTTACTAGGGCTCCAAATGTTAGAAATAGTGACACATACACTCCCCTCCGTTACACGTAAGTGAGGAGGTATTCTCAGTTGTGGCGCCAAAACTAGTGCTTTGCCTTGTTCTGGTGACACCTATTACCCATAGCCAACATACGTTGGTGACGTGAGACATTGTCGATTGTGACACCAGAATTAGTACTGTGCATCCCACTGCTGACACATATTACCTATTGGCAACACGTGTTGGTGACGTAAGATATTATCAATAATTGCGTCAGAACTAGTACTTTGCCTTCTACTAGTTAGACATTTGACCATCGCCATATAAAGGTGGTGCAAACAACTCTGAATATTTGGGAATTTCATGTCAGAAGAAAAAAGGATCAATAAGAACATGGAATTTAAAACATTGCAGCTGAAAGTTTGGTTTTTGCAGAGAAGCTATTAAATATGGTCATCAGTCTCACCAGTTAATAGTCTTTCGTGCATCCATCTAAACTTCTCTTATTCCGTGTTTATCTGCTATATAGTCTATAATCTTCGATATATTCGTATCGTTGTTCTGCATATCTCCATCACAAACACTGTCTGTGACATTGTCTGCCTGTACATGAAACACATATTAATAATAACTTCCAGTTCTGCTTCCTAAATTTATGACACGAAAAGAATCTTTTTAGCTGCTTTGGTAAAAATGCCAGCCTATCAAGACTGCGCTTTAGAGAAATCTGTTCTCTCTTTTTGTGTTATGAGGACTCCATACTTTGAAGCATTATGTGAGAGTTCCACGGGATGCCTGTTTTTAAGTGTGACCATAGAATGTGTAACTGTATGGGGAGCTGGTGGTAAAGTGTTTTAATGCTACAAGCCAGCAAGTGGATACCAATGGTACATGCTAGATGGTGATAATCTTAAAACAAAGATGTAAATACTTAGGTGGTTAATATAGTAGTAATCTTGTAAAGTTTAAACTGGTATTAGGGTTAGGAAACGACTTCCACATGTATCCTTCCTGATGATGAGGTATTATTTGTATCTTTTTTATGTTAGTTTTCTGGCATTAATTCTACTTTGCTACAATCTTATTGGTGTATCTAATTCATGTTTACCTTTTTAGTTTTAATTTTTCTTCTCGTTAACTAGTTTATTTTAAATTTGACTTTGACATAAATTCACATTTCACTTTCCAAACTTTTCCCAGTTCTTTCGGACGCCTTAAATGTGGGTCTTTTTGTGTACATTGATAACATTTATGTAGGAGAATGGTGACTTATGGCATTTCTATCGTTCTGTTTTAAAAAAGAAATATATCATAAGAGTCAGTCCCCTTGGATCCATGGGTCGTGACAGTAAAACTGCTTTACTTAGACTCCATCTCAACTAACCCAGTAATCCTAGCAATTCCAAAGAGCACAAGCTTTCCCATATCTTTGAATAAAGGAAAGATCACCTGCCTCATGCTTGTGGCACTGACTGACTGGTGTTGTTCCTCACTGATAGTTTTGGCATTGTGGCTGCCTGAGGAAGGCAGCTGGGAGAATCCCAGTTGAATGACCAGCACTGTCACAGTTGTCTTGTTGGGGATACGGCTCTGCTGGTCAAGGGGCAGGATCCGATGGGATTTGCAATTCTTTATATCTTATCTATCCACTGAGGGTATTGATAAAGTATCGAAAATAATCATAATTTGAAAGTGGCAAATAAGTTTGTGCTTCCCACTTCTATACTCTTGCCATTTATGTTGTAGACAAAGCTAATGAGACACCCATTTGCATGTAGTGATCGCACCATTTATACAACTTGTTAGTCCTTGATATGCTTTTACTTTCCATCAAGCAGGGATACAGTCAAGTCAAAAGAGTAGCGTGTAAGAAATGACCAGTTTATTAAATAATAGCATATTACCCATAAGTAGATATTTACTAGTCTGGCAACAGGCACGTTCAACCAGCTTTTAAAGTGGAGACCTCCAGAGCTTGCAAAGATTCCAGAAAAGAGAGGTGACTGACAACTGAACTGCCTTAGCCAGCATCTATCTGTTTTTAGTGGAGACCTCCAGAGCTTCTGGAGCTTGCAAAAAAGAAAGTTTACTGCTTTAAACCAACTCTATCACTTCATCACTCGTTTATGCACATCCAAAACAGGATTTCCCAATATAAATCACTGAAGGAAAAAGACCCAAATGTGAAGACACAACATGGTAACGTGATTAGTGTTTCCTGGAAATATATATAATAATAATTTCATCACATCAGTTATACATGCGGCTCATGCAATCCTCTGCTGACTTGAATGTCAGGAAATCACGTTTAAATTTGGATATTTCTAATTTAATTTCTAGTTTGGTAATAACAATAACAATAATACATTCATTAAGGATTAAATAGAGTATAAAATAGCAATATAATTTAAAAATATACCTACAAGCTAAAAATATCATATTATAGTGTAACAAGACATGTTTGTAAAACATAGATGGCCCCTACCGTCATTCTTTTCAAAATCATCAAAGTACTAAATGTGGCTCTCATGACCTTAGAAAGTGGATGCAGAAGCAAAATTCACTTAAATGGCCCTGTTACCTTGGACATTAGGCAAAAATAACCTTTCTTTGATGTTGATCTAACCGTGATAAAAGACTATTAAAATCAATAAAATAAAAGTTGTGGTTCAAAAACGTCTGCAGTTATTAAAACCAGATTTGGTACTGGGTATTGTGGCTCTATGACTCGGCACATTGACACAAAGTCACCTATTTCAGAACTTGACCTACCTCTTATAAGGACCTATACTCCTGTACAATATGAAAGCCCTAGGTCAAGTTATCATGCAGAAACCAGGTTCACTAATAGGACTGTAGGTGGTGACCTTGGGAATTTAGTCAAAAGCATCAATCTTATAAACTGGCGAAGCCCTAATTGAGAACTATTGGCATGTGCAATGTTGAGGTCATCACTAAAATTCTCAGTTGCAATGCAGAAACCGAGTTCACTAAAGTGCCCTACTGACTTTAAAATTTAAATCAACTTCCCTATTTTCAACTTGGCCTAATTCTGGATAAGGAGTATAATCCTGTGCAATAAACAGGTCTTACCATTACACAATTTCTAGTTATAATGCGGACACCAAGATTTATTATAGTATCTCGATGACCTTGAAAATAGGGACAAGATTAACCACCTTCATACGTCAAATCGCCCTTATATAGAAATATATATATCTGGGCACTATCAAATTCCTATCTTAAACAGGTTTTGAGTTATGATGCAGAAAATCAGTCTCTATGCCGACGGACCGACCTGGCATCCCTGGGAATTTGGGCAAAGTCATCCATTTTCTAAGCTGACCAAGCCATGATTGAGGACTATTGCCATGTGCAATATTGAAGTCATACCTTATATTTTGACTTACAATGCAGAAACGAAGTTCACTAAGGTGCCCTTCTGACTTTTGAATTTAAGTCAGGGTCATCCATTGTCGAACTTGCCCAGGCCTTGGAAAAGGACTATCGTTTCGTGCAAAATACAGAAACTGTCATAGAATTTGTTTAGTACCGAAACCAAAACGTATTACAGTACCTTCGTGACCTTAAAAATAAGGTCAGGGTCAACCACCTTCATACTTCACCAAGCCCTTATACAGGAGTATATAGCCGGGCACTATCAAAGTCCTGTTTAAAAAAACTTTCTGAATTATGGTGTGGAAACAACAGTCTTCCTACCGATGGACCTTGGAACTTTGTCAAGGTCATCCATTTTCTACTTACCCATAATTGAGTGAAAAATACGATAAATTTATGTCGACCTGTATGGGATTTGAACCCACTACCTTCGGCACACTCGCCTAGCCAAATATAAAGTCCAACACGCTGATCTCTAGGCCATTGGGACAACCCCAAAAAAGGTTGACCAAGGAGCAGGGTGATGTTATAGCAGGTGTGGCTTGTACATTGACACGGTAGGGCACTTCCATAGTGGGGTACAGTATAAATGTATGCACATTCGTATTTACACCCTCTGTCTGCCTGTCCGTTTGCTTGTCTGTCTGTATTTATGTAGGTCGGTAAGTAGGTAGGTAGGCTGGTATTTATGCATATGCCACTTCATTAGGAGAAAAAAAAATGATCAATAAATAAAAATGAGACCCATACAAATACTTTGAAGCATTACTTAATCATTTGTTTCTGAACAAAGTTATCACCATTCGACTGAATATACGTACCCCTAAATGCATCAAAAGCCTGCGAGGGCAGCCTATAACCTGAGCATACAGACATATTTTCTCAGACAAGGCCGTTTTTCATTAGGGGTATATCAGTGGCCAAATGAAATATCTTCCAAATGCAGCCCAGAAACAATGGGGCTGTATTTACAATTTGTGCTGTATCATGGGCGCATTGTGAATAGTGAATTGAATTGATCATCCTATGCGTAGTTTACGAAAAGAACAAGAAATCTTATTTTCAGGCCTGTTTATTTCACTTTTTTCAATGTTTGAAACCAGAATCGCCTTGTTTTTGTATTTTCACTGTCACATATATCTACTTAAAGTTCATTCCAATTTTTGGAACGATACACCATAAACTGTTCAACAGATTATGAGGTTTTTGCACAATATTTGTGTAGTATCGATAATGATGAATGGTATACAAAAGTTCAGAACGAGTGTATAAGTAAACGACGGGTAATGTTTCATCTTTTGTCGGAAAGGTTTGCTTTACATCTGTTTGTCAGAAATAGAATTCCCAATGAACTTGTGCTGTTTCACACACACACACACACACACACACACACACACACACACACACACACACACACACACACACACACACACAAACAGGAACGAGGTGAACATTTAATTATAGTTAGCAGGTCTGCCATTGCTGTGCAGCATCAAGTTTCATTGAATCATAGTGATAAAAATTAAAATATATTTATAGGCATATGCCGGGTACAGAAATTTATATCAATGAAAACTTGTGGGTATTTTGTCTCAACTTCTCCTAAGGATCAAATTCAAGCCATGTCTTTCGTGAAGAGCTTTTATCTCTTTGACACTGAACAACTTGAAGCATTGTGCTCAGGAGTCTTCCAAAGGACAACATGCTTTTCCTGGAGTCAATGTTGGCTGATGCAGTCGCTGAAGCATAGCACATTGCCGGTACTGGACCCTGTCAAGTAAACATTCTTGATATAAAAGGCCAATATACGTCAAGATCAGTTGCGTTACCAGTGGATAAAACCTACCAACATAACAGAGAGCACTTAGTGTACTGACAGAGTATTATCTAGGACAGCACCGGTTTGTAGTTTATTATGTGTACCAACAATGCATCGCGCACAAGAATTAAAAATGTAAGGTCAAAGGCTCAAATATAAAAAAAACTTTGAACACATTGGCTTAATAAAGGAGAAAATCATCAGTATTTTCACTTTTGTGTCACACTTTATTGCAATTGCTCTCAGCTAATCCTGCTATTTTTCTGTAAAGGTTTAAACTCTGTCAAAAATAATGTCCGGTCAATCATTACCACATTACATGGATCAGACATGTTCAATAACAGATACGCTGTCTGCACACAACTTCTACCAAAGAAAATAAAAATGATATCCCTCTCGCTTTGTTCGACGTAACAAAAAGGGTATGGAATAACAGATTTCCATTCAACTACACAAATAACTGATAAAAATTCATATCTGTGCAAGCACTGTGGATAAAGCTAATACAATCATATATGTAGCTTGTGCCATGCGCAGTCAGCTGATGCATTGACCTTCCTGCATTGCTGACATATTTAATTTATGGTGTATGCCATTATAAACAAGTGAAACATGTTCTCTCTACACTCAAATTGATAAAATTGGGAGCTCCTAACTGATGGTTAAATACGCTTTAACACATTACTTACTTTGGTATCATACAGCAGCAAAATAGTATCATCCAAAAGCAGTGGGTAGAGCTCTAGTTGTCCCAATCTACACATAGATAGGCATATAGTTCTCATAATGAAGGCAACATCAGTGATTGATAACAGTTTCCGCCTCATGCATTCACGCAGCGTCAGTGTGTCATTTGTGCAGGCTAGAAGGAACAAATCCTGATGTATATTCGCCACTGCAAATGAGAAAATGATTGATGCCAATGAATACTTTTTGGCCGTAAACATGGCATTCTACCCGACAACAAATACAACAAACGAACCACCCAGGTAGTTAACATATTGCTGGTTCTATCAGTTTCGCTTTCCTCTTCTAATTACTGACCTTAAGACGTAATAAGTAACCGTAAAATTTCATGTCCTATGCATCAAACCTTACACCATATAAAAGATTGACAGATATATCTATACCTGGAATTGATAATGTTCTCTGGCTACAGAATGTCCCAGTGTAATGTAGCAACAGTTTGTTTTGCGTGTTGTCAGGTGGATGGACGATAGGAAACGAGAAAATATCTATAAAGTTAAGCAAATAAGAAGGAATGACGGGTGGAAAAGGGTTCGGAACCAATTGGTTTTCAACCATTCATCGTGGCTTTTACAAGGGTGTACCACGTGGAAATAACACAACACCCACGATCTTGCATGTCAGTTGTACGGAACCACCTATTTCATACCTTGTTGGTTTTTGACAGGTCTTGTCGTGCTGGTATTTGTGGATTGGTGGAAAGAGTCTTTCGTTCTTGTGCATGGACATATATTTTGACATAACCTTAAAGCATATAAAAGACAGACAATGTATTATGCAAGGAAATCCTAATAAAATGTTAATACACTATACCCTAGTTCACAAATTGTCCATTTACACATTTTGGGCACATATATGAAACAAATTTGTTCAGAAATTCTGTCGTAAAAACCTTTTTGCGTTTTTGTTGTTTTGTTTTTCAAAATACTTTCTTTGAATAATTTTCTGTAATTCTTCTAGTGTCCACGGCATTGAGTTTGCTGAGGTACAAATTCTAGATGTATAACATCAAAGGCCTAATTGATGTTGAATATGATATTTATTATGGCACATGCAAATGTAAATAACATATATGTGTTTCCAGTGTGCTATCCGAGATAGGCTTCCTTGTTGCCGTAGCAACCAGATCACCTATAAATTTGAAAATTTAGCTTTTCATTATAAAATACATTCAATAGATGCGCATCGCCAAATCACACATTAAAGAAATGTCCCACTAGCTTTTATTGGTGTTTGAGAATGATGATTGGCCAGCCCTGATAACAGTCTCCAAAGATTTCAGTTTTTGAAAAATATTTTTAACATGTTAAGAAAGAATGAATAAGTAGAATATTGAAGTGTAAATAAAGTGATATATCCACCTTTCCTTTTGAAGAATTGGCGCTACCGTGTAGATGAAAGGGTTCAACACAGAGTTGATCGGTACAACAAATACCACAAACCAGGCATATATTTCGCCAGGAAGACGAACATGTCCTCCCAGTGATGCAAATCCTAAATATTTATCCAGAGGGAGAACAAAACTACCATGTAAAAGCTTTTCAAGATTATGAGATCTGAAATTGGCTACACCAGCCAGCTAGAAAAGGAAGATGCATCATACCTAAATATCTTTCACTTGTCACAATCTTAAATTTATAGTATAGTTTGCGTCTACCTTCCAATTCACATTAGAAAATTATACAAACAAAAATCAAAGAGGGAAACAGAAAAGAAAAAGAAGACAAACCAATACACAGTGGCTTGGTCATGTGTGTCTTAATGGCAGTACACCTCGGGTGGATTATGATGGAAACAATTTAATGGCCAAGCGTCCGAAATTTTTAAGAAACTTTCTCAGTTTTCTTCCCGAAGATCAAATAATGTTGTATGTGTGTGTTTTCAATTAAACAAATATACCCAAAATTACCTTGCCAATATTCTGACTGCAGCATTCAAGGAACAGGCCTTTGTTTAATGCAGCTCACACAGGATGATGGTACAAATATATGCATATTTATCTTGCCAATATGCTGGCTACCATATTTAACAGATAAGTCCTTGTTTAATGTAGTTCATACTGGATGATGGTACCAATATACTCCTATTTATCTTGTTAATATACTGGCTGCAGCATTTAAGGAACAGGTCCTTCTTAAATGTAGCTCATAAAAGATGATGAGTTGCGTGTTTAGATGCAAATTCAGAGATTGTTTATTTGACTGTTGGAAAATTCCATATGTTTCACTATCCCACCGAGACGGTATCCAAGTCAATCGCCCTTATCATTTGTTAAAATTTTAATATGATAAACCCATTCTTCTTTTAGCTGTAGGGTTTTTAAAATGGCTGTCACATAATCGTGGGAAGCCCTAAAACACCGAGGTTGTTGACACTTTTTTCCCCAAGGAGAAACATTGTACTACAAACTGTTTAAGGGGGAAGATATGAAGCCAGTGGGCAGTGAGGCTGACAAACTTGTATCAATATTACCCATTTAATTTTCCTAACAAGTACAGTAAACCTAAATATTTTATTATTGCGACACACCCATAGGTTTGTTTCTAATGTTTTTCTTGCGGGATTGAAAGTGTTGTGAGATTTTGTAGCGTCCTTTCTAACTGGGTAAGATTTACAACTGTTTTGTGCAGAAATCACATATTTTGTAGCTTTCAGAGAATTTGTTCTATATATATATGTATATATATGTATATATGTATATATGTATAAATAAATATATATATATATATATATATATATATATATATATATATATATATATATATATATATATATATATATATATATATATATATATATATATATATATATCCAGGATTAAACTTCAGCGGTGAGTCCTAAAGTAGCATAAATAAATAATTATAAAATTTTGAGGCTGTTCCTAACAGGCTGTTCATTTTCTTTCTAGAAATTCCTTCAAAGTCACGGAAGGGGTTGTCAGAAAAAAATTCTAGAAGCCGCTCCTGGATATGGTATATTTTTCTTTTGATGTCCATGAATTTTAATGTGATTGGACAATACGTTTTTTATGAAGTGAGACAAAATTGCATAAGTTGAGCAAAAATTAAAAGAAATAGAAGCAAAAAAATTTTAAAAAACAGTCCCGAAAAAAAATCGTATTGAAAGAAAATGTTGCCAATTATTTTGCATTTATGGCTATAATATGGCACATATTCACTTCTCTTCTCCTGTGTTTTATTTTTGTCTGAAATAAATTTCTAGCTTTACCTCTGTGATGTTGTCACTTTTTTTTTCGGTTTAATACCCGAGTTTTGTTAGCCTGGTAACATGAGACCTTACCAAATTTGGCTTGGCTGGGTTTGAGTTCACATGCGGCTATCCATATTTTGGCTGCAAATAGTGGAAAATTGTTTTCACATCAATGGAGCAAATCAAAACAGTCAGAACAATGGTTGGGAGTCTGAATTGACCCATTCCTCTCTCCATGGCTAATTGTTTCCTTTTCCCTATGAGTGACTCTTGTCAGTGGCTCACCTGGTTGCCAGGAATCATGGACTAATAACTGTGCAAACAATGACATGGTTCATTATCATACGAATGCAAACAAAGCCCATGTGGTTAGCACTGCTGGAACTCTCTGCTGGAAACAAACGTTTTCAGCTCAATTTTCTCTTATAAATTTTATGTTCTTACATAGTTTAAATATCAAACTATTAAAAAATATTAAAGAGGTTATCGAAAGGTGCTGGCTTTAGATCTCACGCAAGGTATATTTTTATATATCCATTCATGATTGATTGACTGAATTTGACAATACAACAGCAAAAGAAATAGCAAAGATTATGCCCACTTTTCTGTATTTAAATTATTCTGACTCAGAAGGGCATCATCAATTTAGGCCTAGATTATCAGACTGTTGGGACTCACGTTTAATTTATAATGGCTTGTACATAATCTAAAAATGCAATATGTGAACGGGTACAGCTTTCGAATTAGAATTATACAATAATGAATATATTTATAGGTAACACCTGGTGTTGATCTGCTTGTGGACTTGAATGCATGCATGAATGTGAATGAACTCAAATCACTTATCACTCTGTGTGATAAGTGGTTACAATGAAAGACTAAAACGGAGCTGAAATGCACCTTTCAATCACTCATTCCTGGAGGCTTAGCATAATTTCCTTTCTATTTGGTGACCGGATCGCAACACTGCCCCGCCACGCCAACAGTGTTTGTCATGCTGATTAACTGGTTTGCTTAAACCCAATGTGTGGAACTTCGAGAATTATATACCCGAACTGTGGCAGAAGAAAGAACGCGCATATGTAATATTAGAATGGTAAAATGGCAATTAACCCTGCCTCACAGTTACATCTATACCAAGGGATGGTTAGGGCCCCAGAACAGACACAAGCACTATAGAATGCCACTGCGTGTAAATTATATTTATAAATTGACTAAGACTGACATGAATAAAAAATCTCCAAAAATAAGACAAGTTTTGCATGCAGAGAAAAGGGGTCATAGAATTATGATTTTAATGAAAGAGTTGACACTCATTATTTTAATGAACATATATTGCTTCATATTAGACCGTGTGCTTCTTCAACATATTTGGCACAGAGCTTGTCTGTGGACTCTAAAATCTTAATTTTCATGTGTACTCACCGAGAATAGAGATCGGCATCCAACAACAAAGATCTGTCAGAATAATTACAACCATTTGACGAAATACATGGATATTCTGTGACTTCCTTCCTGCGGAGGCAGCAATGTTTTGGATAGAAATATACATCCATGTGTAAGATATCAGTAGCGTCAGAGTGGCAAATATTGGAATTACGGACAAAGACAAAAAAGAATACATCCAGCCAGTGTATTTCTCTGAAGTAATATGAAGAGGCAGGCAGACCGTGGAACGCCCATAATATTTCCCCATAAAGTAAGGATAATATATGACTGGGAACATTGCTACTAAAATTGCCAAAAGCCATAACACAACTACCATGATAGCTGCTCCTTTCTTTTGCAATCTGAAGCTACTGAAGGGAAATACTATGACATTAAATACATTCAAGGTAATTGCCAGAAGCATAAGCAGTGATCCAACAGATGAGCTTGATGCTGCTATTCCTGCTACATTGCAAATTGCGGAAGAGCGCCATTTTTTGTCTTCCTCAATATAGCGCCCACGGTATGCAAGATCAGCGATAGCTACAGTCAAAAGATAAACACTCATAAGCATATCAGCTGCACCTAGATTAGAAATTAAGAATGAATGAACTTGGTTTTGACCTTTAGATCTTGCTCGAAAAACAATAACAAGGCAGTTTCCAACGAGAGACAAAATTCCCATGACCCAGAGTAAAATTCGCAAGGATTCACTGGCCATCAGGTCTGAACAATTTGAGAAAACATCAGCCTCTGGTAGGCACCTCCTCAGTGAATGTGGTGCTACACAACAAAACTTATAATCCGAACTTATCAATATCTCCATGTTTATGAGCTCAGTGAACATATATTTGTCAAAATGAATGATATCATTGCCAGACATATCCAACTCCTCCAGGAGTAACAAGCCTTGAAATGCCTTAGCCTCTATGGTGTGTATTTTGTCCCATTTCAGATGAAGTTTCTTTAAGGATGATAAACCAAGAAACTGGTTATTTATTAGTGTTCCGATTGGGTGGCGAATAAGCTGTAAATTGCACAATGACTTAAGTCCAAGGAAAGCTCCATCTTCGATCACTACTAGGAAAGGGTTGTGTTCAATCTTTAAGGTATCGAGCCGACCTAGGCCAACAAATGTTCCCCTCTCTAATTTCAGAAGATAATTACAACTTAGGTCAAGTTCACGTAGATTCCGTGCATAGATGAATATTCCAGGTTGCACTTTTGCTATTATGTTATGTGACAAGTTCAAGTGAAACAGATAAGGATATCCCCAAATGTATCTCAGCTCTGTCATATTATTGTATGTTGACACTATTCGCCTTGCATCTTTACCCAATCTTACTAGCACCGACGATATATTGCGTGAAGCTATCTGACTGCAGTTGTAATCAGCTCTTTTACATGAACATTCCTTAGGGCAGGTGATACTGCAGAGCCGTTCATCATCTCCATGGTCACAGTGTATAACTCCATCACAAACCTGCTCCAAGATTATGCAGTTCCTGCGTCTTTTACATTTATACATTCCCTCGCACTTGTATTCATCTAAAAGACACAATGTATCGAAATGAGGGAATTCTTACATGTAAAGTGCCATATTGACAAAAGCTATTATAGATCAAAAGCTGCCATCGTAAATACTTTGAAAGCAACACAACTGATTCCTGAAAGAATAACTAAAAAAGAAAAAGAAATGGGAGATATTCAAAAGTGGCAAAACGTAAAGATTAAATTATGAGAGATACGTTTTTAAATACGGAGACTAAATAACGAGCACATGTTTTACGAAAGGTCACCCTCAATTTAGGTTACAGTGACACACATATCCAGTCCATCAGTGTTATCATCATACTGGTGATACCGCTGAAGTTTACCCCTAAAGACTCACCGCATCCAAATTCATCTTCCCTCATGGGACAATCCCCGGTACCATCACAAACTTTACCGACAGGTATACAATAACTGCCCGGGCACTTGATGTACGACTTTGGACAAATAGCGTTAGCTGTAAGATAATACGTTTATTCGTGAAAAACATGCAGGCGAATTTGGAAAGGTGTGCGTATGCTACCCAAAGCATATGTGTCAAATGATCAAGTCAGCTGTAGTAGTTGACTAGCAATGTGTCGTTCTGTAAGTATGTGGTCTAT
Organism: Hermodice carunculata; assembly: GCA_964020975.1. Lineage (NCBI taxonomy): Eukaryota > Metazoa > Annelida > Polychaeta > Eunicida > Amphinomidae > Hermodice > Hermodice carunculata. The sequence goes on along the minus strand of OZ026618.1, from coordinate 46,583,452 downwards.
ATTTGCAGCCCAAGGAGAAATTTTCTTGCTGAAATCCGCTACCTTGAAGCACAATCCAGCGAGTGAAGGGTTCTTTTTTGAACCTATTATCTCATATAAATAGTAATTGTGAACACTGTTTCCTTCAAAAACAATCTCTCCTACAGTGACAACAAAGGGAACAACTTTCTCTTCAAGATAAAATCAAATTATCAGCAAGCACAACCGGGGCTAGTTATTCGACTTTTCAGATAATTAAGTATAAACAAGAACTTAAGGATACATCTAAGGTAGTCCCCATCACTGGATTTTCCCTAAAATCCCGGGTTGTATCCCAGTCATTGTTTCAAGCATATAATATTCGTCTCATACATAAAGAAGTGCAACTAAACGAAGGTGTTATTACAGTACACACGATGCATATTTTGGCAAAGAATCGATCCTACATGCAATATAATTTTATGTTACATGTCTGCTCACATCAGGTATGGTTGGTATCTGTAACTCTAAAAAATTTTCATCAGTCACAAGGACAAGATGTAATACATTTGCGTACAGTGCTAAACGACTGATATGTCATTCCATAACACAAGAATACTGAGACATTCCAGGAACGGTCACACCAATTCACAAATAGATGTGAGATTTCTTTTATCCAAGATGTCAGGTGTCTACACTGGTGTGCATGATGAACGGTTGTAACGCATTGCTTAGATAATTATGACGTTGCTCACGTGCATACAGACACACACAGACACAGACACAAACACAGACAAATATATGCATATTCAGTGAGAGAAAGAGAGATAGATAGATAGAGATAGAGAGAGAGAGAGAGAGAGAGAGAGAGAGAGAGAGAGAGTTTTCGTAGAATATTTTGAATCGAATTCAATCCAGGTCATCTACATAATGCGGCATCAAACGGAAAAATCAGTTTATTAGCTTTTCAGGAAATCAAGTTTTTCTCATCTAGAAGGTTTCCATCTTCAACGTCCAGGATACTCGGAAGCTTTCTTTTTAGGTGGTCTTAATGTATGTTGGCAGCGTGACAAATCAAGTTTGGGCAGCAACTCACACAGTTTAAATCAAATTACTTTTGAGAGCTTGTAGTTGCTGTATATGGGGAATAAACGCTCCACGCACTTAATTGGCCATGTTTGTGTGAGTAACAAAGCAAAATATTGTCGATGTAGCACAAGTTACTGACCAAATGACCCAAATTAAAGTTACTCAAATTTAAAGTCTTACCAAACGTTTTGTGTCTACTGAAATAGGGAAAAACTATAAAAGTGTCACGTAGAGATGCATATTACCATATCATTAAAATATTCCAATCACTCGTTGTTAGCGAGATACGTCAAAAGGCATCATGTGCGGTCTTGCCAGCACAAAGACGTATGTATTACTAAATTGCATACTGTCTTTCATATATGGCCAGCGTCTTCAAGCTATAGTCACCAAATTGTCATTTGTATTTTTCAAAATAAAAACAAATACGTGCAGGCAGTTTTAAATATCATGTATTAGGTAGTAACATCACATTCCTGTATGGAAAACAATTTGTGTAATTTTCTGGCATGACATGCTATGACAAGCCAATAGCATAGGGGCCGTTACACGTCTATTGATGCATGACCCGCTATTGATTTTGCTGTCTGGCGTGGGATATAGTAGCAGGAAAATTTGCATGTTTGAATGTGTGTGACATTGTTCAGAAGACATCAGCTCAATAGTTCTACATAGGTGTCAACTGAAAGTTCTGTGACCAGGATATTTAATAGGATTGGAATGAAAAGTGAATGAAAAAAATCCCTGTCTCAACAGGCTTTTGTTTTACATATGGGTGTTGAAAATAGTGATTACAATTAAAGGATGTTGTAGGTTTTTAGTATCACGTGTTGACAGGGTCAACACCCAGTGTCAGTGGCTGTATTAATTGAAGGCACAACAGATTTGGTTATTATCTGCAACAAAAATTATAAATCAATGCAGCCGCTGTAATTATGCAAACGGCTTGCGCACAAAAGGAAAAGTTGTCATCTAAGCTAAACCCAGGCCCAGTCATGAGGAGGCTTTACTCACCACAATACTCCAGATGTGATCCATCTCTGCATCCCCTGTAGTTCCCAAGAGAATCGATGTCATACATACAAACCATGGATGTATTGATGCTATACGTTGCTGATTTACACTGGTATCCAGATGAGATTATACCTTTGCCTAAATTAAACATATAGGTAACCCTTACCATTGACCCTATTAAAAATTATTGGAACATTGTGTGGAATTTGACTTTATATGCACAATGCTTGCAGCCCATCACCATCATAATCATGAAGTGCCTTTTTGCAACTGCAAGTTGTTCTCACAAGAGCGACTGTTTACAGTTATTTTACGAATACTGGAAGACTAGCACGATGTAAGATTAAAATATACTGGAAATCCCAAACCCCTACCAAAGATATCATAAATCAGTTGGAATCTAAAGCTTAGGTACCTTAGAAAGATAAGTGCCACTTCATACTGGAATAATATCATCACTCATTATGCATCGACTATCTTGATCATTTTCACTTTAAAAAACCTATATTTTTAGTCAATAATGTAGCTCAAACATAATTCAAATATACATATACATACATACATACATACATATATATATATATATATATATATATATGTGTGTGTGTGTGTATATATATATATATGTGTGTTGTTGTTGTTGTTGTTGTTGTTGTTGTTGTTGTTGTTGTTGTTGTTTGACTTTATATAAATAAGTGTGCATTTAGGTTCAAGTCTACCCATATGCATGCGTTAATATGTTGCCTAAATGTACGTATACAAATGTGTTGCCAATATCCACTTCTATACCTACAAGTTGTATAGTCTTCATCCTCTGGTGGACTACTGGGGCAATTGGCCTTACCATCGCACATATACCTCCGTGGAATAGATGAGCCGTCGTAACAACTGAATGCAACAGTCGTGTCATACCTTTCTTAGAAATGGAAACATACTTAGCGTTTATAATTTCTCTTACAAGCTATTAGTGTAGCGTCTTTCAGTCCCGAACCTTTTGGTGTATATTTTATTACCATCAGTCAAAATACAAAACAAAACAAAACAAAGCCCCCCCCCCCACACAAAAAAGCCAAACGGAAGCGAAAACAAATACAAAAAACCAGCATATTTGCATGGTGTAGTAATGCATATTGGATACTAACAAGCATCATTCTGTTGCAGGGAGGGATGGGTGACAAAAAAACTGTACAAAGGAAAGATCTACCCAAAGCAGAAATCACACTGCTTTATCTGGGAGCCTGGCCTCAAGCCAAACGGCCTTTTTTTTAATTTACAAAAAGTGACTTAAGTAAATTACTTATTTTGTTCATTAATAAAACATGAAAGCAGAGGAAATTGTTTTCATAAAGTAAATTCTTGTTTTAGTACGGGAACGAAAGGGCGATTCGGAGAACGCACATACCACATAAGTCTTCATCAGATTTATCCAAACAGTCCCTTTCAAAATCACACCTCTTAACTGCGGGTATACATCTGCCATCACCACAACGGTACATCGTGGCATTGCATGGCAGAAAAACTAGAAGAGACAAAAGAGAATGATGTGCATTAAAAACACCAGATAGTACAGAAAAACAAGACGCATATTCATAAATTCCAAACCCAACAATGACAGCAAAGAGATTCCAGAGTTGTCAATGCAACAACATTCATCTTTCAATAACAACGTGAAGAAACAAATTTCACAACTGATTTGAGACTGACTGTCACCCATAGAAGGCAACTATTGGTTTTAAACGGGAACGCATCATTGGATAATCTCCCTCTTTTCATCACTAAGATTGTTAACATGAAGAAGTATGGTTCAGTAGTTTCAGTTAAAACGTTACACACACACACACACACACACACACACACACACACACAATTTCATTCATGCATACATACACATATAGGGACATCATTGTGAAACCGTGTACCTAGAAATTTTCATTTTATTGTCGTAGTAAATGTCGGTACCACAGAGAGAAATTTTTTGATGTTGCAACCCACCTTTAGCCCTTTACAAAAGAAAAAAAATCTCAAAAAGAGAACAACAGTCTTTATTCCATTGAATTTGGACCAACGGCTGAATTTTAACGTTATTTTTCCAGCGGCCTGACTCAGACATTTTTCAGGATTTTTCAACAAACCTCCAACTTCAAGGTATAATATACAGAGAAAGACCCCCCCCCCCCCCCAAAACAAAGACAGCATTATCTGCATATATATTATAACCAAGCTTTATTATAAATGATAAAAAATACTGAAATAGGTGATCTTTTACTGTTATAGGCTCACAAATATCGCTTTTATTTCAATGATGTGACTGATTTTTCCACATTTTTAGCATTTTTCCTATTTTTAGGGTACTACAGAAGATTAAATACACAAGCAAGAAGCCACCCCCCCCCCAAAAAACAAAGGTTGTACTTATACCATGATCTATATAACATACCTATTTTTGTATGTATACGTCTTTTATATATTTTCGGACATCTGTCCTCAAAAACTGAAGAATCTTCAAAAATCACGATGTGGGCAAAATGCTAAAAAATGACAGAAAATCCTGCACTTTCTAAGAGCCACCAAATTTAGAAAAACACAGAGGACTTTTCCACGTTTCTTACACTGTTTCATCGAAAGACTTCTTTGTTCTCATATAATGATAAAGCAGATGATTTATTAACAATAATATGCAAATTAGCTTTGAACATCGGCATAATCAGTCAACACACAAAATATTAAGAAAATGTGAAATCCTTAAATTATCACCAAAAATTGAACTTACAAGGACAATTCCATCAAATTGATTGTATTGATTCATACTGTTATATACTATAATTGGATTTTATCATACAATAGATCCATGACTGTAACCAGTATGCAAATTTAAATTTAAAATTTACATAAATGAATGATATGAAAAAAAAATTACCAAACAACATAATGGCACCAAATTAAGACTAATTTAGACTTTTTCTCAAAATTTCTTTCACTACTCATTGTTCCTTAAGACTACCTTTTAATATAATCATATGTTGATTCACAAATGACAGCAAATTGCAAATTAGGCACCTCAAGTTAAATAATCGGTAATTAGAAAAAAGGAAAAAACTTCTACATATTAAGATATTAACCAAAATAGACTTAATGCAGATAATTTCTCCAAACTTGTCGCACTGTTCCATTGCCTTGACTGCCATGTATTGCAATATTCAAACAGCATATTGCTTATTGAAAAATATGCAAATTAAGTTAAAACTTTACATAATTGACATGTACATGTAAATTTGCAGACAGGGTGCATATGAAAAATATCTAAAATAAGACTAATGATAATTTCTCTAACATATTCACACTATTCATACTGTAAATTATCTTAATTTAGTCTTACATGTTACAGATGAATGGGTGTCACAACATGCAAATCAACTTTACTTAATTAAATGGCCTCCCAACTCCCCTCCGCCAGGGATAACGGTTTATTGTGGCAATCTATTAGTATCATCATAAAGTTTTCCAAAATTTATGTGCAGTAATGTATTTAGAGACCAAGATGTAACATCAACTGCAAATCTATTTTTCCCTTTAAAAAGAGCATAGTCTTCAGGCATGTGAGGGTCATGATTCTTTTATCATTTAATCTCCCTAGAGACTGTCACAGAAACAAGAATTTTAAAATAATCATCTCAAATTAAATGAAGGGACAATCGTAAAACTCCTCAATTGATTTCTTTTAGCACATGTACTTCCATTCACATTCTTTCCTTTTAACTAAATATCAAACAGGAAATCTTGCCTTCAATTTTTAACACAAAAATAGCCAATTTAAAAAATGGAGATCACATGAATTTTTAGCTGTCTGACGCATGCATGACAAAAGCTGTGTATGTCAGTGAGAACGCTCACATGCCTGGTCTTCTGTGGAGATAATCTCCCTGCATGCAAGTAGATGAAAAAGTTTTAATACGATACCAAAAAAGAAACAGTTTGCACGAAAGAAAAAAATGAGCATTACCATATGAGAAATCCGACCCTTATCCCTGCCACATCCATGCAATCCTCCCTTTTATTTAATATTAATTAAGTAATGGTGCTGAGGAAAAAATACTCTCAAGGAATTATTAAGTTAATTGTCACATAATGATAGACCTTTCTATATACAATGTTTTTAAACAACCTCAGTGCTTTGAAGTGTAATACCATCAGTCACAAATACTTCCTCTGTGAAATTATCTCAATGCAAATTACATTAACAACGGCACTGTCATCAATATCTGTATGTACAATAGCTTGCAACAATATCCATACCCATCGAAACATTCTCTCAAGGTGAGAAAACTCTCAATACTTATTAACTTACCAGCAACATTATTAAACATCAATATTTCTATGTGCAATATTGCCATAATAATTCCAAATAGCTTTGCAAGCATTCTCTGAATGTAAAAATATCATAGTCCCAATGCTATATATCAAATTACCAGCCACATGATATTACATCAACATACTACAGGTCTATGAATACAATCCTTTTCAACAATCTCAACACCCAAATAAAATTCTAGCAATCACAAATATATAAAAAAAATCAATGTTACCTTTACCACATTGATAGTACATATTCAAATGCAAATCCATCCTGGCTAGTCTTAACTCATTGCGACACTCACCGATTGGCAGGTCACTAAACCAGAAAGGTAACCAGCTGGTACTCACCAGTTGGTACTCTTAAGATATACAAAAAACCACACGACATGCCCCAAAATTCAAAAGCAAAATCAATCCATCACAAAAGAGAAACATGCTTCGCATGATTTATCCACCCCCTGCCCGGCAGAGCATCCTCATTATGTGTCTTCAAATCCATCCCAGCTTGTCCAAAATGATTGCAACACACACCAACTGGTAAGTCACATAACCAGCAAGGTACCACGTTTTCTTTTAATCTAACTATAAAATGAAAAAACAAACATTCCGAGTTGTAGTTTTTATAGTTGTGCACTTGTTATGCACGCATATGTGTTTCCCTAATTGGTTTTCCATTTTGTTCGTGAGTGACCAGCTCATGCTGGGACCCTCAGCTGTTTATATTCAAACTTTTACACAAAACAGAAATATGTCACCTATGATTTTCCCGGCCCCTGACTGACGAAAAATCCTCATTATTTGGCCTCAGCTTTCTTACCACACAAGTTACAACTCTGCATCTGTAAAGAAGGCTGATGAATACTCTGTATTCAAATCTGCAATGTAGTTCAACTCCGAAACCCTATATGCCTGACCAGTGGTGGCAACTACATGAAAATCCAATGCAAAGACAAATTCACTATCAATTGTTGCAATATCATAAACTGTGGGCTTTCGAAGTGGACCTCCCAAGAGAAACTGAATTGTTGCCAGGCAGTCAGACTTGACATCAGAGACTTTTCCAATGAACATCCCTCTTAATATGCCACAGCGACCCAAGAGTTACTTCCACAATATTTTAAATTCCCCCGATCTGACTTTGAAACACATAAATCAGACTTCCTCCTCTTCGGCCCTGTTGAACACAATCTACTCCAGTAATTGTTGATATAACGACACTGTCAGTTGACACAATGGGAGTTGCTGATCCTGATGGGACACAATTGGTTATGTCAGTTTCACTGCTTTGGCTACAAACGTTTGGATTATCAATGCAAAGCACAGACTTCAGATTATCAGCCAACTTAACCCATCTTTTCTTACCAAACATTAGTCTTTTGTCGTTCACACCAAACACAGCTTTCAGATACCTGATCTCATTTTTCACAATTTCACCATGCGAACCTTTTGCTGCACCGAAAACCTGATCCACATTGGCCACACTACAACATGGACCACCATGTGCTCAGAGAGCTGCAAGGAGATCTGATTTGCATTCCACCCTCATTGCTTCTTTTTCTTGTTTTTTTTTCCTGTAGTTCTCTTACATTCTTTCTTTTAACTTCACCAGACCTTTTTTCAGCTTGCTCTGCCTCTGCCTCACATTTACACTTTTCTGCCAAGCTGACTTCAACAACCATGACTGTTCATCTGCACTTTTACTAAGCAGCCAACCTAAAATAGTTTCATTTCTCTTTATCATTTGGATTACAGAATTGTAATGCAAGTATACCTTTACGACGTCGATACTAAATACTTTCCAAATCACCAAAATCATAAGCAAGAAACAAGGTTGGTCAACTTGTATTGCTGCATTTGTTTCCTAAACTCCTGGGATAGCCCGTTGCTATGTTTACCTCCCGGCAAAGATACACCCAACTTGCGTTCTGTCACAACAATCAACATGCCATCACCCTTTGTAATGTCGTCAAAGTCAACTCATCCAAATGACAATACTGTAACAAACTTGCTGAAATTTCACAATCAGGAAGACTAAACTCAGGCTATATACATTCACCCCCTGACAATGGAGTTGCATCTAGGGACCAGTCAATGAACGTCTGGTGCATTCGTTGGACATACAAATACTGATCTACATAACAAACATTGCCATGTAACATATCCCAAAATGGACCAGAAACACTGTAAGATACGACCCCAAGGGCACGAACAAGAGCTTGAAGCTAATCACTTTTGCCATCATGAAAAACACTTTCAATCTTCAAATTCCAGTCACCTCTTTTATTCACCAAAAAATCAACAATGTCATTTCGATGATACTATAAACCAGCTGCACCCTGAAAAAAAATTGTTGAACCTATGCATTCTAAAACTGGTGACTTTTGCCACCTAATGAAGCACTTCAGAACAAAAGACTTTCACTGTAACTTGCAACCATTTTTGTCATCTCCACGAGGACCCAAAACATCACATGATGTTCTCACATACCTACAGTGCTGCCAGAAAGTCTTGCTCCAAAACTTCGGGGGGGGGGGGGGGAGGCATCAGTGGAGCCACTTGCAGGTTCCACTTTTCAAACTGTAATAAAAATTTAAATTCTGACACCATAACCAGCTTAGGGCCAAAGGGGGGCACAGGTAGGTGCAAAAAGCACACTGAGTAACTAACATCAAACTTCCTAACAGTGTTCCCTGCAGGAGTCCCTTGTACAATATGTACCCGAGGAGGACCACGTGCAGTGGTCATCAGAGTGCAAGACTTTCTAGCGGCACTGTAGAAGCTGCTGACTCACCAGATGAACAAAACATAACAAACTGACCCAGGGTATCCCATCCTAATCCATCACCATTCATTTCGGTAAGTTCTTTCCGAACTTCTTTCACAACTTTGGCAGATGATGTTGGCAGGCCAAGTAAATACTGGCCTTAACAATGCAAAAACTGCAAATCTGACACCATAACCAGCTTAGGGCCAAAGGGGGCCACAGGTAGGTGCATAAAGGACACTTAGTAACTAACATCAAACTTCCTAACAGTGTTCTCTGTAGGAGTCCCTTGTACAATATGTACCAGAGGAGGACCACGCGCATTAGTGACCAGAATGCAAGACTTTCTGGCGGCACTGTAGAAGCTGCTGACTCACCAAGCGAAACCTAACAAACTGACCCAGGGTATCCCATCCTAAGCCATGACTATTCTGTTTGGTAAGTTCTTTCCGAACGTCTTTCACAACTTTGGCAGATGATGTTGGCAGGCCAAGTAAATAATGGCCTTAACAATGCAAAAACTGCAAATCTACACTATCATCATCAAGCCGTTCCTATCTGTACAATTTCAACTATTCATTATGGGCTTTGTTGAAACTACATCACTCTGACAAAACCGCAAACATCTTCTTCAAAATATCTTTAAACATTGCAAACATTTCTTCAAAATGTCTTTAAAAATAATTTCCTAATATTCTGCAGCATCTTCGGCCAAAATATCGGACAATTCTTTCATCATTGTGACCCCATTATCCAGCAGAGTAACACTCTCCTCCACGGCAACAGGAGTAAAAATCTACAGAGGGAATTTCACCTGATATTAAATTTACTTTCCGACCAATTTTTTTTTCCATTGTGTCTGGTCCCATCATCATGCAAATCAAAACTCAGCAAGTATCTCAGCTACCTTATATTTTGCAAGAATGTGAGCCCTATCTACCATTGAAGTCACTGTTGCTGCAGATGGTAAATGTTCCAGAGTTTTATTGAACAACCAGCTGGACACATTTTGCCGACTAGTTCCATAACACACATTTCAATGCCCTATGTAAATGACTGCAATATACGTCATTCAAGGGAGAACAGACGACACCTGGGACAAATATTCTGTCTTTAATACAGAATACTGATCACAAAGATCACTAAAATCTTCCCAAAATCCTCTGTTTGGTAACCCGACAGTTATTGGCAACAGATTTTTCAGCACTTACCTTCTTTGCAGATTCACGATTTTCAATTTTAGTTCCCTAATTCCATCATTCTTCTTGCATGTTCTTTTTTTCTGCAATTCACACTGTTAATTTTTAAGTTTGGCCTCTAACTTTTCCACAGCCTTATACTTACGCTGAAAAGCTTTGTATTTGCCACTGGATTGTAGAACTCCTTGTATTTTTTTGTTTTTTCCCACCAACTCTGAATTAACATAATTCAATTGACACTGTAAATTCTATTGTTGAATTTGTGCAATATCAATTTTCTTTGTAAGGATTCAAGCCGATTCTCATGCTGTCGGATTGCTTGAGACTTTTCTAACACACTGGTACACTGCACTGGCTGGAAATCCCCACCCCATACAAAACTGCGAATCAGGCTGGCTGATTTTCTCTCTGGTCCTGACAAAATAGAAGACACAGAAAATTTATTTCAAACATTTATGAGTTGATAAAACGTTCACAGTTTAATGATAACTAGGCAGCACACATGCATGTATTATATATGAAACCTAAGTCTTCTACACTGTTTCAATATGTTTGAGATAAATTTATTCACATGCAAACAAATTCTTTTTTCTTACAAGTTCAAATAATCTTGGCCTCAACTTATCCATGTCCTTTTCTTTTCCTGTTTTGGAGCAGTGAGCCCCGTTTTCCTTTTCGATTGATTTTTTTTAATTTCATTTAACTAAATCAACAAATGTTGATTCAATTTTGTTATGTCACTGCGTATATATATATATATATATATATATATATTACTCAAAACAAAAAACAAACAAAAAATGCACACCAGTGATATCCAGGTCCAAAGAGGTGGCCAAGAAAGACGGTCTGTCTGTGATTGGACACTTCAGAATTCCCTGGACAGCTGTCTCCACCAGATGCATTGCTTTCTTTCTCGGGTACGTGGAAGATAAACTACCTACCAACTGTTCAACCTGTTTCGAGGAAGACCCTGATGACCTATGATGTGGTACAACTGCAGCAGTTGTCTATTTATCACTTGCATCCCAAGACTCGGACAGCTGGGACGTCTAAAAACACAGATCTAAACAATCTGGCCTCTTCCCCATCTGAAAAAAATGGTCATGAATATATTTAACATACTGTACCACTTGGCAAGCACCAACAGACACTATTTGATTGGTGTCATTTAGAATTTTTTATGAACATCAAATAAATGCTAAGAAAGTTTGTTTTTAAGATGCAGTGCTCAATAATTTTGCATAAGGTTTTTAAATCTGCTAACCAAATTTTAACACATAAATTGTATTCAGACTTGGGATAATCTCCAACATAAAAATGAAGGCATATTATAAATCCAATATTTCATTAAGCAAAGTTCCTGGACCTGTATTATCATTTGGGGGGGGGGGGGCGGAAGGTGGAGATGGTACCACTGCGAAGTATTTACTGCCTGTGCGTGTGCGCACATTGTTTATGTAATAATTCTCCAATATGCATGAAGCCAAAGGTGTATTATAAAAACATTAATTATTTCAATTTTCACAGGATTTTTTTTTTTTTTTTTTGTGATGGGTGTGTCGCTGGGGGAGGAGGAAATGATACCACTGTGAAACCAACACCAAAAAGTTACTGTATAGACGGCAGATAAAGGTATCTTTTCTGAAAATATAGAAAAAGATTTGACAAATATTCACCATGTCTACAAAATTGAGCAAGTTTGAATTTCAAAACTACATTCAAAAGCTCAACCCTCCAAAGTTTTGTTTGTCACACCTTATTTGAAATGTCACAATAAAAATTAAATTTCATTTGCACATGATACAATATCAAATATTTTAAGCTCAATTGACCACGGAGGAGTAAGAAAATACCAGCAAAAAGGGGGGTGGGTTCCGTGACCGACTAGTTTGTTTACATCGCGATATCACACATACGCCATATTGGATTTTACATTTTTCATCCACCCAAAAATTTTGAATTTTATTGTCACAAAAATCCCCAAAATCTGATACGTGTCCATGGCTATATTATTTATAACACGCTTATAAATCAAAGTTATTTCTTTAGAAGCATGATTCAATAAAGATCGTGTGTAAAACGATGCACAATTTGATGAAGTCTGGTCTTCACAGTGATGATTCATCAGTTGAATCGGGTCAATGCGATTACACGCATTCTTCTTCTTCTTTTTAATATTACAGCCTATGCTCAGTCTTGAGCATTACCGGCCAGAGATCTGTACATGGAAAAACAAACGTTAGTAGAAAGATTAGTGCATAGAAAAGGCAGGTGTAGCCAAAAGAAAAAAGTGTTAGTGTTTTAGTAAGGAGGTTACAAAGTGTGTAAATCAATTCAGATGGGCATGGCCTGGTGAACCAGCAAGCAATGCTTGCAGCTCACCACACTTGGGGCTGTGACTATATTCACGGGAAGACTGCTCCATTGGAGGATACTACGTGTTTTTTGTTTTGGATGATCCTGGGACCGTTGCATTTGGCTGAGTGAAACTTCATGAGCCAAGATGTTTCCCATGATGCTAGTGTAGTGAGGTCTCGCTGAAGAATGGATGTTTCTTCCTGGCAGGAGATCTTCCTGTACAGGAGACAGTCGTCGGCGAAGAGTCTCACAGAAGAGGATGCATTGCTGGGGAGGTCTTTTATGAACATTAAGAATAGGAGTAGGGGTGGGACAGTGCCTTGGTGGATTCCAGATTCTGCTGATATGTAGGGACAGGATCCACAATTGACTAATACCTTTTGGGATCTATTGTTGAAGAAGTCTTTAATCCAGTTATGTGTCTTACCAGAGATACCATAGTACTTAATTCTGCCTAGGAGGTCACGGTCGGAGACTTTGACGAAGGCTTTCTTGAAATCCATTATTATAACATATGTTTGTTCCAGGTCTTTCATGTTGGCGATTATTTCACGGATAAAAGTCAGGAGCTGGGTTTTACAAGATCATTTGTCTCTGAAGCCATGTTGCCATTCAAAAAGAATATTGTTGCTTTCAACGTGTTTCATGAATTGACTGGCCATTATATGTTCCATAATTGAGGAGCATTTAAAGGTCAGTGATACTTGTCTGTAATTACTTGCCTTAAATCTTTATCCTTTCTCTTGAACATGGGGGCGATACTTGCAGTTTTCCAGTCATGAGGGACTAGGCCTTGGTCTAAGAAAATTTGGAAAATTATTTGCAATATGGTAGTTATTTTCTTGCATAGGTCTTTTAGAACTTGAGCTCGAATATTGTCAGGTCCGGCAGCTTTGTGAGGGTTTAACTGAGATAATATTTTGCTGATTCCGTTTGTGGTAATATTGAATTCTGGGAGTGCAGGGTGAGGACTATGGCCGAGGAAAGGGACTGGGATAGAGGGGTCATCTTTGCTGAATACTGTATAGAATTGGTTATTTAAAATTTCTGATTTCCGCTGGTCGTCTGTTATGGTTAGGCCATGTTCTTTAAGTGGGGAGATGGCCACTGAGTCATGGCAGAGACTAGGAATATGGGACCAGAATTTCTTCTGTTCGTTGTTGTGGGGGTTATCGTCCGTGGGAGGGGTAATGATGCCAACTATGTATTTGCAATTCTTTGAATGTGATGGCGTAAGTTGATGTATTTGTTACGGTGGTACTTAGACTTATTTCGTTTTTGGAAAACATTTTTTACTTGTTATTGAGGCATTTTGTTTCTCGGGTTTTCTAGGGAAGGTTGGGTTTTGATTTTAACAGTGTTGGTGGAATGTACTTATTTATAGCTTGCTGTAGGGTATGTACAAGGTCGGACCATAGTGTATCAGGGGCAATTTTTGAGTGTTGTTTGCTGATGCTACATTTTTAGCGAAGGTGTTTATTTCTGCCTTGAATTTGTCACATTTAACTCTTTTGTAGAGGTATACATTGCTTGATTTTTTTCAGGGATCTTAAGGCTGTGATGTCTACTTCAATGAAGACTATGTCATGGCCGCTTATGTCAGGAATAATTTCTGTTCTAGCAACAGATGAAGGGGAATTGGAAGAAAGAGCTCAAGGATATTATCTTTCCTTGTCTGTTTTTCTACTGTTAGCTGCAGGCTATGGTTCTGAATGATGTCTAGGAATTGTTAGGAACGGTTGGGCTGAGGGGTAGAAGGTTTTACATAATTAGATTTCCAGCCGATGTTGGGGAGAATGAAGTCCCGTTCAAGAAAAATATGGTAATTTGAAGATGACAGTCGGGAGAGAGATATGTCTAACTGTTGCAGGTATTCGCTATCAGATTTGGATGGGGGTCTATAAATAGCACCTAGGTGGATTGATTTGTTACTGTCAATATTATGTTTGTCCCAACAATCTCGCTGTCTGTGTCAAGTTCTGGCTCACCTGAGCATAAGAGGTCTTATTTAACTGAGAAGAAGACAGCGCTTCTGTGAGAATTTTGATCTTTCCTACACACATTATCTTGGTAGGGAAGACGGAATATGTCTGAATTTGTAAAATCATTGCAGAACCAAAATTCTGTTCCTATAATAACATCTGGTTTCATTATATCTATAACTGCATGAAATTTGTCGGCCCTATTTTTGACAGACTGGCAGTTGATTGTTAAGAATGGGAATGGCTCTACTGTAGGTCTTTTTATTTGGGGATTGCAGTTTGTGGGTAGGGTGGAGTTTTGAAGTAAGAGAGGAAGAGGCGAGAGGTTTTCCAGGACTAGATAGGTTTGACACATTAAAAAGGTCTAGGCTGGAGAAGGAGTTTGAGATGTCAGTGATACTGGCAAATGGGGTGGTAGAGAAGTTAAGGGATTCACATTTTGTGCAATACCATACTACATTAGTGTTGTGAGGTTGTTTATATGACTGGGTAGTGCATACTTGACACTGGATATGAAACTATTTTGAACAGTCATCACAGCTGACACCCTGGTCGTCCCAAGTGACAGGATGTTCATATGTACCACAAGGTTAAACCGACTGGAGACTGTTCTAGGTATGGACGGGGCTAAGGTTTTAACTCTGTATCGTGAGAAACTAACAGAGCTAAGCTGAAGTATAGAGGAGTTTTCCTATCTGAGTGTTTCCGATTATTGAATCTGTTGTTTAATAACAAAAGAGTGACGGGGCTGTGAGTCTGGAATGGTTTGAAAGGTGAAAAGAAGTTGGCAGGGAAGGGATTCAGATACTGTGCGGAATTTAACCACTTAACGTCAATGTCGTTGAACTGGAATGATCCTGGCTCAGGGAGAGGATCAACATTTTGTGCGGAGAAGAGGCTGGTAGAGAGGAGCAGGATAGTGAAGCAGATATACAGCATCTGACTAAAATTTGTCACTACATGAATGATAGATTTCTCTGAAGAGTCACCAGTATATTGTATAATGTATACTTAATAAAACTTACCAATCTCAGATCAAACTGTGGAGAGGATTTTGGAGATGTGACCCATGTTGACGCTCTGTACAATACCACTGACCACGAAAAAATAATGTACCTCCTTGTTCGCTTCAGGCAAGTGGATCTAGTTGCAAAACTCCATGGCGTATTTTTGCAGTGAAAATTAAAAACTCCATTTTTTTTTTTACATTTCTAATGCTTGGGCAAGCGGATCCAGTTGCAAAATTCCGTGGCGTATTTTTGGGGTGAAAATTAAAAACTCCATTTTTTTTTTTTACATTTCTTATGCTTGAAATAAGTTTTTTAACCATGTAAAGTTTTATCATGTATTATTTTTCTAACATTTTGAAATTTCATTTTGAAGTTTGTTAAAATGAGGCATCAAAATGGGTTATTCAAGTCGCTCACTCGGGCATTTCAGATCCCACAGGCAGGCTCTCTGTGGTAATTAGTAAAGGTCTTTTCACCTCACCATCATACAGGTGGATTAGTTATTTGAAGTCAGTTATCTCCTCGCCAGTGCAGCTTTAGAGTGCATGTAGCAAATAATGAACAGATTTAGTTGTGTTGAACAACTCCGATTGGAGGTTTCAATATAAATAGTTCTCAGATATGAAATTTATTTTTGATTAAAAACAGTACGGCTACTGATACGGCATTTACACAGTAATATTGCTTTATAATACTTTACCTTTTGGATTCGACATTTTAAGTAAGCAATTGGGGGCTGCATGGAAAAAGTGAAACAAAGAGTATAGAACATGTATATAGCGCAATCTTCATACCTGGTACATGTTATCTTGAACCCATCAGTAACTCTTACCTATCTACCGATGTTTAATTTAGTAGGAAATAAAAAAATTCGGAAAGTTCACAGATTTCATGTTATTATGCATTTGATCTACTGGATCCCCACGTGTCTAAAGTCGCAATAGAATGCCACAGACTGTCCTCACCCGTTTCCGTGTGGCAGCGTTGGGAGTTGGTGGTTACACTGCCGTTTCATATTCCTTGGCGAACTGCTGTGGTCTATCACACTGAAATTCTCTTCTGTTTTTAATCGCGCAACCATCAGAAAACAATATGTTCTTGTGACACTGCATATTTTAGCAAAGTAAATTGAAAAACAAAACAAACAAAAAAGAACTAAATCGAAAAAATCCAGACAAAAGAAAGGCAAAAACGGAAAAAAACAAAAACAGAAACAAAACAAAACAAGGAAAAAAGAAAAGAATAGGAAAAAACACCCTTCAAAATATAACTAATCCACAAAAAACACGAAAAATCAAAACATGGACAAGAGCAAAGCAAAACAGAAAAGCAACAGAACAGAAAACAACCCCCCCAAACACCCTCCCCCCCAAAAAAAAGAAAAAGAAAAAAGAAATGAAAAACGAAAGCAGACAAACGAAAAGGGACCCCGCCGTATTTTAAAGTTTGGCAGCATTTGCTGCAGAAACAGTGGCAGTTCTATCAGTAAGTAAAGCTGATAAACCGCACCTCTTTCTGCCAGATACTTTCATTAAAGACCAGCGTACAGTTTTAAATAATGGCATTGTATGTTACCAGGGGAACGCCCAGTAACTGTGAGAGATATATTGTTTTTTTAATGTTTGCTTCAGATTTTTGGACGGTTTAATATACGACTTTAGTTTAATTTTGACAAAAGTGAGATGACAGGATTTTTCAAGGTAAGTATACCAAAATCGGAAACACGCAGAAAATGTGAACCTCTTTCAGCTTTTATAAAGTTTAATGATAGGGACAGTTCATTGAAAGAATTGCCTGGTGAAGTAATAGTTCTATTGTATGAGACTGATGAAAATTCTAATAAAACTGGCCCTCAAATAAAATAAATAAAGGTGTATAAATGCAAATTGCTTTCATCAGCTGTCATTTGTAATATTGATGGTTGTCTTTAAATATATTTCAGAAAAAATACCCATATTCCCAATTCCCCCCTACAATGAAACCAAAGTTAAATACAGCAACAGGCAAGATTCAAGTGTTGGCGGAAAGTCAACAAACATTTACCAATACGAATGTGAAGAAATAATTTCACTCCTGACTTGAGACAGGTAGTCACGCCTAAAAAGCAACGATTGGTGTAAACTGATCCTCTCATCCTTTAAAATATTTTCAATGGACTACAAACTTTAGTTTTGTTCAAATTTTATATAGGCCTACCCATTAAAAACCCACAGCCTAATCACTTATACCAAAGATAAAAAGCAATAATGTAGGTCCTCAAGTTTTTGGTTCTCGTGTCAAGTCAGGAGACGAACTGCATTCAAAAGATGTTTATCAATCTTTTCATATCATGATCAATATTACCTGAAAACCTGCACTTCTCTGTTCCTTAGTTGCAAGTAAAGATGCAATAGGTGTGAAAGCCATGGTTTTCCACCTATTTAGAATCAAACGTTTCAAAGATTATCTTAGCTGGAAACATGTGGCCGGACCAAAAAAGTATATATGCAATAGGCATCGACATTTCAACTGCACAACGTTTCTATAGTAATTTTGATGCATTCATGTATGAGAGAACGTAAGAACTAATCTATACTTGTCAGACAGCTTACCACAACCGTTCTCGTCAGCGTTGTTTTCACAGTCCCGGTTAAAATCACAGTACAAAGATATATGAATGTGATTTCCATCTCCACACTGAAAGTCAGCTTGATCTGTAAATCATTACACACAAGTGTTTGCTCTCTGGCAGTCTATTACTTTTTTAATTTCTTATATCGTAGGCTATGTGTTTCCTAACCGAGCTGTTAATGAAAATACGGTATTCGTCCATTCAAGTATTTAAAAAATTGACTGACCAAAGATTTAGGCTAAGAATGATATACACATTTTATAAGGATGCAAGACACTTGCATTTTTCTATAAAACAACAGCAGAGTGGCAAGTTGAAATCAACAATGTTTTTGTTATCAAATATCGAAACAAAGTATTATGCAAAACTAATAATGATGCTCCTAAAAACTCTGTATTGACCTTTCAACATATTGTGATTGAGACACAAGCTATGGATACCTTTACTTTGGCAATCTTGTTCATCTGATCCATCATGACAATCCATATGATTATTACAAACGCAGGAATCCCAGATACACTCATCTGATCCGCACTGGAACATGAAATCCAAGCAGCTTCTCTCTTCTGTAGACACTTTTGTCGTATTTCCATGCAGCCCTGAAGATTCCACTGTCAATTTTATCGTAAATTGTTGATACGAACTACTGAATCCTATCACTGGAATCTTCTGAGTCCTTTCCTTTATGCAATATTTTCATCCAAATCTACATCTACGGTTGGACAAGCGTTAAAGGTACCTCCCGCCCTCAACACTAAATCACAGGAGCTTTTGGAGAGTAGTCTATACCTTCAGTACTGCGTTATATCCCAAAAAATGAAACTATTAATTCTACAAACCCGGAATTTAACATTAGAATATGGATATTATTGAAGCATTTCCAAGTAAAGTGTATTTAACTTGGATATATCTGCCAGGTATCAGACCTTAAAGTATATTTGACAGGCACCTCAGGCCCTTTAACTTGTCAACTTTAATGAATCATACATGAAATGTCGTGACAATCAAGATGATCATAATTTTTGTATATTTAAGTAGCAGCCAGTATAGGCAACAACATTTGTGTTATGATTGTGCGTCTGTAGGTCAGTGTGACATCAGGTTCTCCTGAAATATAGGCTTTACTTTGTATTCTCAACATGTAATTTTGGCAAAGAGTTATATTGTTAGAATGTTGGATACTTGATTTGATGCTAAATGGGGCACAGCAAGTGCACTGAATAAAGATGATGGGCTGGACAGACATAGAAACATAATATACCATAATGACTATTACTTGAGAACGGTTGCAAGGAAAAAAGGTTATGAACGTCGTTTAAAAGACATAGTTGGATATCAAGAAGGAATCATTTACGGCCAGGGAGACAGAAATTTAAATCAATGTGCAGATGTATATGTATTTGGATGATTTTATATTCATGTTGATTTCCTTTATTTTCTGTTGTTCCTTATCAAGCATAATATAAATATAAGTAACTCATGGAAGGAAAGAAAAGAGAACAAAGCTTAAAAAACTTTACATGGTAATAAAATTGTCCAAGTGTTACAGTCATAGTACGGTAATTTTGACATGTTTAATAGTCCATTAATCAATGGTGCCATTTTTGGTAGTATCTGTCTCGGACACAAACATTTTCATTTACCATCCCGATATGCCTATCTAAATTTCTGCAAAACTAAACGCAGGGCCCATTAAAGAAACTGATACCTTCTTTGTTTAGTGGGCATCGTACGTAACAGGTGCTTTTGGCGAATCTTACCATACCTTATAGGAGTCAAACTGATGTCTTTGGGGGGTAATTACAGTTATTAAAATTAAAGATGGTTGTATTACCTAAAGCCTTGTCAAATTCACAAAAGTATGTGGCCTTATATGGTCTTTTACATGGTACTAAGTGCCAGCCAAAGATATACATAAGCGCACATTTACTCCCAGGTTGTGCATTTGGTTCCCAGTTCACCTTCCTCACTTTAATTTCGGAATTGGCCCAGTCAGAGAAAACGTAAGGTTTGCCATCTGACCATCGGAGCATACTATGTTTTTCAAAGGTCGACAAACCTGTTGTTAAAAAAAAAAGATGATGACTATTATCATTATTATTATTATTATTATTATTACTACTACTACTACTACTACTACTACTACTACTATTACTACTACTACTACTACTACTACTACTACTATCATTGTGAGACTGCTTATAGTATGTGTCACTCCGTCACAAATATTATAATCATAGGAAATATTATTCCTTATCACATTCTGTTCACCTTTTTCACATCGGTTCACTCATTCAAGATTGCTTTCTCCATGTCCATCACTTATATGAGCCATGCTATGAATGTAATCTGATACTGCATGATCGTACAGATTTGAAAATTAGCATTGCACACACAACCAAGCACACACACACACACACACACACACATACATACATTTATAATCGACGCTCTTATGTTTTATAGGTGTTTCCTAGGACATTCCATCTCTTATTGTTCAAAGTATAAAAGAGAAATGCGATGTGCTGATCAGAAGGCAGAATGTTGACATTTTGGTACTGGCATCCTCAGCATACCTATGAACACAAACCTCGTCCCTGTAAGAATACTCAGAAAGTTTTGTTCCTGAGTATCTGCAATAGATGCAAGGTAGCCTCCCATGCTTAAGCAATCTGAGTCAGCTTCTGACCAGTCTACCTTCTGTGCCGCTGCATAACGCATGTAGTACCAACTGTTTCTGAATGAAAACCAGTGTGGATAGTACCGCGAAAAAGAAATTAGCGTTTTTTCCCACCAAATGTCTACAATTAAAAATCACAAGTTAAAGATTTATTTGTGTAACCATTTCAATTCTGCGGAACATTCACATTTGGATTGCCGGATACAAAGTATTGTTCACCTAGAGCCAAATTTGTTTCACCAAGATAATAATGTTAACAGAAGGAAATTATTACAAAGGGAGGATTCTTGGATCGAAACACTTAATTCAATTTTTTCCTTATGGACTCAATGACAGAATTTTGGGCTTTGGTGATGTTAGGAATTTGGACTTTGCAGCTCTTGGTGGCATTGATCAATTACATACAGCTCTTAAAGAACTATCATTTCGAAACATAACAAAAATCAATGAATATTTGGGTCATACTGATTCAGTACACACATTTCCGCAATTTTTTATTTTTATTTTTTTTTTTGAAATTGTGTATGCTTACACAACAACTATTCAGAACCCAGATTCTAAGACGAAAAATTAGACCAAATGTTTTGCAACATAACATTCAAACACAAATCGTGATTCACTAAACATTCAGTCCCTTTTCAAATTGAAATTGTTTGTAACATGATTCCCAAGGATTGCAAAATAAAAGATCCTTCTCCCTCCCTCCCATCATTTCCTATGGGTATGGTAACAATATTGGACAAAGTATCATGATTTAAAATAAAATTCTAGCTTCAATTACCCTTGAGGATATGGCAGAGAATCAAAATTGTGACTGTATGTCTAATAGTAAATATTCTAATTTTGTTGATGCATACCACAAACATGTATCTACAGGTAATTTGGATATAATTCAAATTCAGCTTTAAGAGAAATGATGAAAACAGGTACAAAATTTCGGATATGTCCTAAGTTGAACAGTGACAGTAATTTTTAGGATACATGTGTTTAATTTGTTTCCTACTGTATGAAAGGGGCAAAGAAAGAAAAAAATGGAATTTCAGAAATTTGAAGGATGGATATCAAACTTTAAAAGAGTCTTTAGAAATAGAATTTACAGTTACAAATCCCACTTTAAGAATTTCAATACGTTTAATCTAAAACAGCCTAAAGTTTCAAAAGCAGTCAGAGTAGTACAAAAAAGATTTGTTATGTAACAGTAAATCCCCAGGGACTATAAGTAGGAAGCAGCTGCTGATGACAGTTACAACTTTGCCTTATTGTAGTTGAACTCTGGTTAGGAAATATTATGTTTCCATTTCATTTATCTTGACTTTAATACAAATGACCTTTTTCCTTTGCTGACTTGCCCTATTATTTTCCTGTTAATATCCAAAGATTATTAGGATAAGGAAGTTTGGCTACAATAATTTTAACTTGTCTGTTTTGCTACTGAACTTTATCTTTTGGCACCTTTCTGTTTTATTATTCACTTTAAGATATTTTGGGCTTGCATGCTTTCGGTCAGGTTCATCTCCCCCCACCCCTCCCCTCCACAGGGCTATCGGTAGCAAGCAGCGGTCTACGATAGTTACATGTTTGCCTAATTGTACTTTAAATCCTGTTAAGGAAAATTGTTTTGATAACATGTTTTTTGCATAAATGCTAATGACTTTCATTTTTTCTCATGTGCCTAAATGCACATTTACACAATTAAAAAAAAAAAAACTCAAAATTGACATTATTTTCTACAATGTCACAAACCTGACACATTGACTCAGGGTTGGCAGTGAAATAGAGCTTAATTGTTTGAGGGGTAGGTGTCATCATGTAGTTTGTTTTACATTTCTGGTGCATGATGTTCATTGTTGCAGTCTTTGTAAGGATTTCCCTTGGTTTGTACAGGTGGTCTAGCTGTAACTGTTTTTTATTTTACAATCACGAGACTGGATAAAATGCCCCAGTTTGTTTCCACTTCAGTTATACACTGGCAGGCGGTTTAATTATGATAAGCTGTCCAGCTAGAAACGGTACATATTGGTTTAGAATTAAGTCAAATTGTTCTTGTCTGAAGCTGTACTCTACAAATTTAGTAATTATGGTTTGCTTGACAGGTATTCTTCCTTCATAATGAAGCTCTGCATTTATAAGCAAAACGTCACATATTCAGCTAATTCATCATTTGCCACGTTCATATTTATTCATTATTATGTGGGTTGTCTTTGCTGAATATTTAGCTTAGACAAGGAGCCGCTACTCAGAGCCATGTACGGGTGATAAGCTCCGAAACATGTTGAGAAGTTACCCGCTGAGAACCTTTAATTTATTTGGGCTGGTACAGCCTATGTCAAAATTGTACAGAGGCACCTGTGCAATATGGACAATAGTAATTCCATATGTATATGGGTTGGGCAGGGACAGGTAAGCTTATGGAGAGTAAAGAGTTCGGACAGCGGGGTAATGACTACAGGGGAGGGGTTCTGGACAAAAGGACACAAATACAATACTCTCACCAATTTCCAAAAATTTTGATTATTTGTTAAAACTGATATAATGACAACACCATTATGTTTGCTAACAAATCTGTGGCAGATGAAGTCCAATCACATTTCCAGTAAGTTTGCAGAGTACTTAACAAAGTGTTTGTAAGTAAAATACTTTCAAAGTGAAAGTACATAATGTCTAAATAATGATCATATCTTTCAAATGCTTACGTTTTGGTAAGAGTGGGGGGTGGGGGTGAGTGTGCATTTTAATATGATCATTTTGTCCGGTTGCTAAATATCTAGATTGAAAAAAGAGTGTCAATTTTGGAGATATCATATTTAAACAAACAATAAGCTGTCAAAAAGACATGATATTTCGTGATAAATGTCTAAGTTGACTTTAGAGATGAAAGTTAGCCTATAAACGATCAACAGTAAACTCTGTCAACAAGATATTTCACATATATACCCCTGGCATTAGAAATTACATAAAAGTTCAGAGAATTACACGGGATGTTCATTTCTAGATATAATGATTTGTAATAATACTAGTAAATTAGATTACATGAAAAAAAAGATAAGTTTGAATTTAAAATACCAGGTTTCTTGTAGATTGCCAATGTATGATTATTTGATTAGGATGTCAGCACAATCTAATGAAATATTATATGTTGAAAATTCATGCACATAGGTTTTGCTTCCAAGATTTAAACTTCAGTGCCATCTTATTAAATGAAATGACAGCAGGATATACATTAACTACCACTTTTACAATCTTGAAAAATTATATATATATTGTAAGTTTATGTCCCCATAGTTTGTCTATTCTGGATGTTATACACATTAAACACAATCACGCCAATATGGGGTGATAACATAATTAATGTGTGAAACACAAACTTGCAAACGCCAGACTTCGCATCCTACAAATTGGATAATGCAAGGTATTTTTTGGGGGGTCTCACCTTGCTTTACATAGGACAACATTTTCACAAAAGATAAAGAATGTGTGACGCAGGTGGAGGGCAGCACAATTTGGTAATGATGCTCAAATTAGTTAGTATTCCTACCGTGTTTATAGGTAAGTTCACACACATACAGAGCTTTATATCTTGCCACACAAAGAATCTGATGCCATCCGTCCTCTGTCATTGCCACACAGTCAGTAAAATTTTTTCCGATCCAGCATTGTGGTCCTTTCCTGTCTTCTGGAATTAGTCTGTTAATGGCCCATCGTACAAAGCTCACTTCCATCCCACAGGACCACTGAAACATTCCTTCTACTGCTTGGTCATTCAAGCCTGCAATGATTAAGTTGTCGGAACCCAATAAGTACGTTTGATTGCTCAAAGCCATCTTGTTGTAAAGTATACGCGTAACCTGACGTATTGCATATATACATTTCGGAGAAAGGGACATTTCTTTGGCAACTGGTGACAAACTTTTTTGGAAAATTTACCCTCTCATGACAGAAAAAAATGTTCAACGTACCTGTCTTCTTACTTTTGTTATTGACAACACACTCCTAATGACATCCTGATGTCTTCAAGAATGCAGATTCTTATTCACCATATCTCAACTTACAATATACATGACAGAAAAGGATTGAACAAAATAATTCAGATGGAGACATTTGCCAGGCAGCTGTTGTTGAATAAATGATGTGGAGACAAATAGAGATAGAGAGAGCAGGAACGTCAATTACCTTTTTATTTTAAGGAAACTTAATTGATGTCATGATCCTGCAAAATCGTGTCACACTATATAT
Organism: Hermodice carunculata; assembly: GCA_964020975.1. Lineage (NCBI taxonomy): Eukaryota > Metazoa > Annelida > Polychaeta > Eunicida > Amphinomidae > Hermodice > Hermodice carunculata. The sequence goes on along the minus strand of OZ026618.1, from coordinate 46,558,198 downwards.
CCCCCCTGTATGTAACATAAAGATAAAAATGTGTATATTTGTAACCTTTTTCACATGTGTATGAATGAATTTCACATAAGTGCAAATCCTTTTCACATATGTAAATAATTATTTCTCATATGTGTGAAAAAGATTTCCTGCACAGGAAATTGTTGTACACATATGTGGAATAAAAAGGGATAATTCAACATGTGTACAACTATTTCTGATGTGTATAAACAGTTTTCACACATGTATAAAGCTTCTCCACACATGTGAAACAATTCATTTCATATATGTGATACAAATTTACACTTATTTTTGCCATATCGCCTCTTTATTTTGCTCTGTGTTTTGCTTAAATTGCACCAGATTGGCCAAAAGGAATTATAGATATACCCATGTTAAAGGAGTAAGACATATATGTGTGCAAAAGTTTAAAAAATATGTGAAAAATAACTGCACTTACTGGTGAAACCAATAACATATGTGTTATGTTTTTTGACATTATCATGTATAAAACTATTTCACATATGGTAAATTATTTTAAGTTATTGTGTATATGCGAAATATTTTTCAACTATGTAAAATCAATTAAACATATGTGAAAAGATTTTCTAGTATGTAAAACAATGGAACAAATGCTGAAACAGCTTGCCGTTGAGCTCATGGACTTGGTGATATACCAGAATAAGGTGTGACTGTGTTATGAAAATGCCACCCAAAAGGAGACATAATATCTGACAGACATTTTCTTTGGGGCATCCCATGCAGCAGATAGAAGTCTCACCCCACGAGACCAGATCAAATGAAGTTTGACAAAATCCTCACCCTTCCCAACAGCATCAAAAGCAGGTTGGATTGCATATTAATCAAACTCAAGACAGAATTCAACAGCAAAGCTTGCAAGGTAATCATATGACTGTTGATGAAAAGGGGTTTCTGTCCAACACAAATAGGGTCAGTGTGAGAAACATGACACCAAGGTGGCCACATGAAACACTGTGTTCTTTTTGGGTCAGACTATTTTATTGTGCGAGGACGTTTATCCTGAAACCTACCCATTCACTATCCCTTGCAACATGGGTCCTAGCCATAAAGTCCACACAAGGACAAAGGATAAGCATTTTGCGAACCTTTGGCAATGAGAGCCTTCAGTTGTCTAAAGCATAAATCCCACCATGCCTTACTCCAGGGGCCAAGGTTGGAAGATTTTCATGTAAAGGGCCTTTCCTCCACTGGTGCTGTGTCCAGTGATTCAAATGGACATTTTGAAGACGTGAAAACAAACAAGCCCTGCTTCCAAAGAGGGAAAAATTGGTTGCTACTGGTTGGTCTACATTAAGACTTTCAAAAAGTCTATCTAAAAAGCAATTCTTGCCCATGTCAGTGCTATGTTCTTGCAAGGAAGAAGCAATGGCCAACTTGTGATCCTTAATATAGTGCACAGCAAGCTATATCACATGAGAGAACCACAGGAAATACTCATCTGCACTATCGCTGCTCGAGAAGGTTTACCTTAATCCGAAAGCCTTTGGAGGTTCACTGTTAAGTTCAGGCAGGTCAAGAGACCACGCCCTTTTCGTCCAGGGTGGTGCAATCACAATCATTAGCACTGATTCCTTCGTGGTCTTACCAAGGATTCGCAGTACCAGCAGAGTGGAAGGCTTGACATATGCCAAAAGACTGTGCATATCAATGGAAAGAGCATCTATGGCCACATGCAATTATACAGGATTAGAGATGCAAGTTGTTAATTTGTGGTTGCTGCTTGTAAAAAAGAAGTCCAGCATAGCCCCCCCCCCCCACACACACACACACAAACACACACTGTAATAATTACACTGCACTGGAGCTACGAACAGCAGAGGGGACCAGTCCATAGAGAGAATCTGATGTTCCTGGTTGAGAAGTGTTGGCGAGAACTTTGAGTCCCCACTTTTCATCAGAAAGTAAAAGGATCTGAGTCTGCTTTCTGAACACTAGAGAAAGATCTGCTTTATCCCCCCAAGGAGTCTATCAAGTTGAGGGTCTAACAGTTTGTTAACAAAGGCTACCACTGTCATATAAACGTGTGTCTCTCTCCAACTAATGGCTGGAAGTGAAGCATGGTGAGCCTGGTAACTTCCAGTTCCATGCAATTGATTGCATTAGCAGTGAAGAGGCCAGATGCAGATACTTTATGAGAGTCTACCTGCACTCCCATCCTACATCGGTGAAGATGGTCGCCTAGGTCTAAAGGGGGTCAGAGTCCATTAGCTAAGGGGCAGAATGGGTTCTGCTGATTCAGCCATTATTTTGGCTTGTCTGACTAATCTCAGAAGCTGAAATGTAGAGGTGGGCAATGTAGGGAACCAAGTGCCTCTTGAGAGTACATGGAATACAGCTCCATCATCAACCTCACTCAGGTCTGTGCTGTCAACAGATCACTCTACTGGAGAGGGCAAACAATGTCTAGAATCTGTCGGAAGTGGTACTTTGAGGGCTAACAGGTGAAAAGTCTAAACAGTCTAACACACTGATCCCCAGGCAAAAAATCTCTATGAAGAATCCATTCTGGGCTCTCTGAGATGGACCAATAAGCCTAACATATGACAAAGATTTATCAATAAGTCTGTTTTAGGCAAAAGAGGAACTCCTTGAGAGACCAAATGAGCCAATCATCCTGATAGATAGGCAGCCTTACAATCTGGAGATGTTATAATCTACTATTGTGCTAATGCCCCAAGAAAACACTAGACACGTTAGGGCGAGTCAACATAGACTCAGGACTCTTAGTAATTCAAGTGACCTTATTTAACAACTGTATAACATGCTTTAACAAATCAAATAAAATGTTATTAGATTTAGGTAAAAAATATTGACCAAACTAATGGCAGTACACAAATAACATTCAAATCTATATATACTGTCAGGATCACTCCAATTAAGGAATATATCATTCCACTATCACCAAAGCTTCCTACAGAACCTAAGATCATAACATTACTTCCTGGTTATGTGTACATGTAAACAGTGGTTAACTGGGACTGAGAAAATAATGATAATTAATAACAGTTATTCAGTCCATGGTTGGATTCAAAAACACACACACAAAAAAAACACAAACGAAATCAAGAATGTACCATATCGAACCTTTGATGAATTTCTGTTGCATGTATAGCAATTTGCAACTGAGTATATATCTGAATATTCATTGTAAACTACAATTTTACATACTTAAAAAAACAGTGTATGAGGGAATACAGGCTTAGTCTGATATATTTGAAGACGTTGCTTATATCATATTAGGTGTGTAAGAACATATTGAATTTTGTGTGAAACTCCTGCCAGGGAAAGCTGATCGAAGAACATCTGTGTATGTGCTGTTATGTACGTGTGTAGGTGCAGTCCAAATGTGAGTATCATGAACATGTATACAACCTGATTCACTATGAAAAACATGCACCTCTGTACATTCTGCACATTATTTTGCAGAATTAGATGTCCTTTAGGTCATTTACGGTGGTGAACTCACTTTGCAGAACAGCAGCCATGAAGGAGGCCTGCATTCCCCTTAAAGAAACACCCCCTCACTTAAACTTGTTGACTACCAAAAGGTCACGCAGTGATTCTCACTGGCTGTCTTTAAGATGGAACCAAAAAAAAATGACAGGTATAGAGGCTAGTCTACATTTGCAATGTGGTATGTCATGGTAATGCCATAGTTCAGAAATGTTTTCCATTGTTTCCTTGTCAGCCAGTTTTGCAAACACATTGAGTGACAGCACCCATGCCTCTGGCTCCAAAGACAGACTGATGGCAAAGGGCACTCTTGAGAGCAGTGAAAGTTCATCATTTCTGAACTACGGCATTACCATGACATACCACATTGCGAATGTAGACTTTTGATGAAATAACTGCCAGAGATGAATAAAATCCCACAGTCTCCCTGCTACCAAGTTGGGCGAGGATGAGCACCACCAGTGATGAAAGGACCCTAATGATTGCCTTCCACCAATAACAATGTGGCTCTTGCATAAAAACTGGGTCTACCCAATGGCATTGCCACTCTTAGGCCAGTTAACTTTCCAAACTGACCCTGTTGGTGACACGCTATCCAGAAGAAAATTGGCCTGAGGGTTGAGGGGCTCATACAGGTGGCCAAGATGAAAATACAATGAAGCTACTCCCTTGCCCATTTTTTGTGTATGAGAGCCATCCTGTCTTGACCAATTCTACTTCAAGATTGGTCCAAGACCAAGGAAGACTCCCTCCTCCCTTTCAAAAGAAGGCAGACTATAAGCTTTGTTGGCATGGTCTGCCAAAAGGTAGCAGTTTACCAACCCAGCACAAGTGTGAAAGACCTTTAACTTACAGTTGTAACTGCCAAAGCCATGACATGCTCAATGAACATATAATGTTCCTGCTCAAAGTCAGCAAGCACTCTAGTGACCACACTCACATGCCAGGCATTATTGGAGCAGTCTGGGATGGAGGAGACCAGCCTTTCCACTGCCACACAAAAAAAATATATTGACTGTGGATGCCAAGGTCATCATCTGTACAATTACCCCACAGCACATGGCTGATGACTCAAGCAATGAGACCATACCACTGGTACTGCCAAAGGGAGGCCATACTGGGGAATCTTAACATTTAATTGTATTTTCTTTGATACTTTAAACCCTTGCCTTGGGGCCTTTGGGTGTGGCAGCAACTAATTTTGATGGAGAGGCATGCCTAGCACATGTATCTATGGGTAAAGGAGGTGGCACCAACTGCTGACACCACTGCCACTTTGACCTTCAGAGATATCATGGTCACCAAATCATGCAAAACCAGTTGTAGGCGTAGAAGCCTAAGGTGGAATACCACAGCACTTGACAGCCAGTTGCAACCTTTTTTTCCCTGAAGGGCTCAGGCTGAATCTGACCCTGCCTGAGGACCAGTGTGATGTTCTTGAACACCCTTAAGGTTTTCTACCTGTCCTTTCAGACAGGTTTTCCTGTTTAATCTGCAAACAGCAGGGCAAAGAAGAGCATGCTGAGTAGGGGCACTCAGGCTAGTGCTACCAATGTCATAGGGGTGGACTGAGCTGGAAACTTTGCCAAGAGCAAGGAACTTCTGATCCGTACTTTCAAAGGGACACCAGTGGCGGCATGGTGGCACTCACGATAGACTTCCATGGTCAATACTATTACATTGATGTGAAATTGCTGCTTGCCAGCACACCACTTCTTTTAGTTAGATGAGTGTGGCATGTCTGGGATATACTTGGCAGTCTGAGATGACAGCACAGACATGACTGCTTCATGCTCTTCCTTGCAAGCCAACTGGTGTGCAGGTTCACATTGTCAGCTGGACATGGAACAGAATCCTGTCTGGGCTGGATTCAAAGAGGTCTTGCAAGTAGCTGGCTCAGCCACATTTCTCCGGATGCTACGCTGGCTGTGCAGGCTGTGTCTGTTGATAGAGAGACTGTGACCCAGGAAACGTCAACCCAGCTAGCCTGGTTTGAGTTTCTAGCGAAGAAGACCCGCAGGCACTGGGAGATGCCTGTCCAGAAGGTATCTCAACCACCAAGGACTGCCTGGAGTGGTCTTCAACAATGCTAGACTTGCAATGGTTTGTGTAGTTGGCAGCTTTGGCCAGAAATTCGGGGGAAACCTGGTCACACACCCCCAACCCACACACCATGGAGCTAGAGGCACAATTACAGCCAGACAAGCTTGCTACATGGGCATAGCTTACGTTGCAGCTTATTTCACCTCAACTCACTTGGACTCTTTCGACATGGCACTTACAGTGCAAAGGTGAATTACTAAGCAAATGATCTCCACTGCATTGTAGCTGGATCCCATTGTAGCCAGAGAGGTCCCCTTTTGGGGGGTGTAAACTTATCTGCCATGATGACGAACATAATGTGGGTATAATATCTTTTGCAAATACTTAAAGGATTCAAAACAGCAATTTTGCAGCAATCGTCTTCTCAAATGCTTTTTTGGGATTTCTCACAACCCCAAAACCTGGGTGTTTATATTTGAATGTTATAACTTACCAATGAATGTTAGGGTTCCAGTTTTACTGTGCACATAATTATATTCTTGCTCACTTTCGAAACAGACTAAATGCCCTGTTCTCTTCTGACAATTTTTTTCAGCTGCGTTCCATGTAATGCCAGATGGTCCCACATCTACCACAATGTATTTGCTGCTATTGAACGAAAAAACTGTCTCTCTGTCTGCAAGAAAAAATATTCAATATATTCTATAACAAGTATGTTACACAGCACGCACCAACTGTATTCCATAGATTAGCTTAATCTACACAGTTTTTTGAAAAAGCACCATAGACTGAATGCAAAACTTCTGCAATGCTTGCAAAAGTAAAAAATACGATATCTTTATTAGCACCTGAATGTTATAACTCAATGTATTATAAAGCCCATTTTAAACAAAAATGCACGATAAAAATATCTACAAAGTACTAAAGATGATCTAACTGACAGGTTTGCACACAAGAAAAAGGTTAAGTTATCAATTGGAGTGCATTAGCGACCAATAGCGAAACTTAATCTGGATCTAGCCATTGAATAGGCTTTTCATGTTTGGAATGTCAACTTGCTTGTTCCAGTTTTTCCATAACAAAGCAGCTTTGACAAAGAGTCTCTTTGTGCATCATTTCCATCAGCCAGCTTCTTCAAATTTGTCATATTTCGCTTTACAGCGTCCATAGGCAACTGATTCCAAATAGCTACAGCTTGTGGATTATGAAGAGGGGCACCTAAACCGGTTTCATGGCATCCTGCATGTCTCCACCAACGATCCAGACAACTTATGTGGTATGGACCTGGGAGAAGTCTCTTCAGGCGCTCATAACATTCAGCTGCAAAGCAATTTCATATGATCCTTTTAAAGAATTCTTTTCTTACGTGACAAGATGATTTCAGTGTTTGGAGAATGCACATCATCACTGGCTTCCATAAGTATGATGTAAAACAGTGATAAGCTTCCGTGACTTGGAGCAAAGATTGTTACTATTTTGTTCAAAGTCTTGTACCTCAGGGATATAGCTTCTATGTTGAAGTGCATGGACCATGGAATTATGCACTTTCTGTATGTGTTGGCCTCGGCTTGATGCAGGGATCATTAGACTGATGGAACTTAATACACATTAATGCTTACTTGAATCAGTCCTACATTTCCTCTCAAGATGAAACGTATGAGTCACCTATGAAAATGCCTCTCATGTTCAATTTATTTCTTCCGGAGGGTGATTACTTACGATGTAGATTCCCATCAGTTTGGAAAGAGATTTTTGCCCAAGATATACGACATTTACAGACTAATTAAGTAAAAACATTCTTTGTTTCCTCCCGAGTCACTCACATTGACCTGTATAGGTGACCTTGGGCTGCTTCTATGTTTTCGAGATTTTCTATTCAGATACTGTGCCATGTAAGCGTGAGAAGTTCAAATTCGTTAAGGAGCTTATGTAAATATAGAGAAACATACATATTTATACACTCACAAGTATATATGTATAGAGAGAGAGCGAAAGAGAGAGAGAGAGAGATAGACAGAGAGAGAGAGAGAGAGAGAGAGAGAATTTGAAAATGTCATGGTGTCGACTCACACATATTAAAAAATTTTGAAGAGAGCAATAGGAATCAAATCTGCCCGCGAAAGCTACACTTGATGTCCCAGGATAAGGAAATATTGCCAAAGGTTTAACGACAATGTATAGACAACATTGTTTGGCAAAGAGTTACACAATTTATCTAAAAATGGTAATTAGAGCAAGCCATTTGATACGTTACCTTTGTACAATATTACCAACATACCTGCAAAGGGTTTTGTTCCCTAATTATATTCTAATAATGGACAGCTTTTTAATACGAAACTGTTTAAAAACATTATTCACCATACGAGTTGCGCCCCAGGCATACTAATTTGAAAAGGAAGTTGTTTTGCTCTGCTTTGACTCTGTAGCTCCTCATATTTTCTTTCACTTCTCCAATCGTCCTGGCATTCCACCAGTTGACATTGACTCTCCATGGTGGGCCATATATTCCTGCTTCCACGCAGCCAGCGTCTGCCCACCACAGTTTCAAGCAAGAAATGTTGTGGGGGCCTGGTGTAGAGTCTGGTTTGTTGCAATCCACGTGCATCTGAGGCCTGTGTTCATAATCTAAACAGAAAGCGCAAAAGTACGCACATTTTACTTTCAAATAAAAAGAGATTTCGATTCATAGTGAAATCGGCGCTTTGACCTGTCAGGGCATGAATATTTTCAGTGATAGCTCTTGTGCTCAAATGATTCGACTTTCATTACAGCATTCTAGCTCTAAAAGTAAAAACCACATTGGGCCGATTCAATTGATTAATATAATATAATGACACCTGTCCGGAATTGACCTCTCTTTTGTTTATCTTTGGAACGTTCATTTGATGGAGCATGTAATAATGCATCTGAAACAATAAACTGTAATTTGTACATATTCTTATAACTTGAATTAAATACAAATTTCAGAGTATATAGGGCATTGTGAATCGAAATGATATGTAGAGGATTACCATTTACAATTCGAAATTGATCTATAACAATAAAATATGTCATATTAAAATGACCTGAGATACTCTAGAAACAGCTGTCATGATAATGAAAATAGAAGTTGTTTTTTTTTCTGTTTGGCCACAGAACATGAAGCAACCAGGTGATAGCAAATCACTCAAATACATTTTCACCAATTTTGGCACTAAAGTTGCTAATGAAATGAATTCATGTGTTCTTACCATCTCCGTACATCTGTATGTAGCAAACAATGTTAAAACAACCGTGTCTTTCTCGTAAGCAGATTTTGTAAATATATAATCCAAACGACAAAGCCACAAATATACAAAGAACATTATTTACAATTATTCCCATGAAATCCATGCCTGTTGAATTATCACTGTGCATTACTCACCCGGCATGTGTGACAAATTAAGTTGTTTTCTCCTACCCCAGGTTTGGCCAATCAATCTCATGTTGATATGGTGATATCTTAGAATGTGTTTTACGATGTAAAGACTGGGGTTCCCAGAAAAAGTGACTTCCCCCTCAACCCTTGTCTACGCTGACCAATACCCTCACAGCAAAGTGAAACGCAATTCAATAATCTCAGTTTACTAGAATTACTTGATAATAATAATAATAATAATAATAATAATAATAATAGTAATAATAATAGTAATAATAGTAATAATAATAATAATAATAATAATAATTATTATTATTATTATTATTATTATTATTATTATTATCATCATCATCATTATTATTATTATAAGAACGATGATAAGGATGATAATGATAGTAATAACAATAATACAAATGTACATGTAATAAATTAAACTAAAAGAACCATTTATTAAAAAAAAACTAAAAAAAAAAGAAATTAAACATACAATTTACAATCATTTCTTGCTGTTATTCGGTGCATCTAAAGTAAAATGCCCTTTTGCGTAGGGGCATCCTTTTAAGTATTGCACATATCGTGTTTTTTTTTAGATATTCAAGTTTGGCGAATGTTTTATGTGATCGTCCAGCCGGCCTCACAGTATGGCTCCTCTGTACTTAAAATTTCTGTGACCAATATAAAGTTTGTATGCTAGTGCATACATATTTCACGATTGAATACTTCTCGTGCTAATGGCATAAATTGCTGAACATCCGTAAAAGCATCTAGGAGGTATTAAGGCGCTGTTCCATGTACAATTCTGTGCAAGACTAGTCCCTGAAAATATTCTATTTAAGTATATCTCGGCATCCAACCTAGAGATCTCAAAAGATGTACAGTCCTCACTAGATCAACTTTTTTGTACATTTAGTATTGATCTTTCATACAACCTCATGTATTTGTGTATTTGAATTAAAAGCTTCTTTCAGCAGTAACCCCACACAACACATCAATAATCAATCACTGTTTGAACCAGTAAAGGAAAGAAGCTCTGTGTAGCTCTGAATGGTAGCAGATGTTTTATTTTGTTGTGAATGTACAACATGCTCTTCAACTCTGGAACATGGTTGTGTCACATGGGCATTCCAGGTCATTTTGCTGTTAATGTGCAGACCAAATAGTTTAGATGTATCAACCTGTTTGACCTAGAAATTATTTAAGGCCATTGATAAATTTTTCATGTTTTCTTTTTTATACTATCTGTGTTGTCCCTTCATACATTCATTTTTGTTTTGTTGAAATTAAGAAGCATTCTGTTGTTCGTAATCAAGTTGTGGATAGGTTGTGCATCCGTGCTTAGAGTGAGATTTTCGCTCTGAGTTGTCTGACCCCTATTGTGCAATATTCAGTCATCTGCGTACATTTCCAATGGGTATTGCAAACTTCAAGTACAAAGTCATTTATGAAAACAATAAATAAAACTGGACCTAATATTGATTCCTGTGGTACTCCAATGTCCAGTGGCATACTGCCAGAGAGATGGCTATCATAGCTTACACACTGTTGATCATCGTGAGGGTATGAGTTAAACCAATACAAGCTGCTTGTTCTACAACAATATAGTGACATTATGTGTGCCAGGAGTTCATGATGAACAAAGTCAAACGCTTTCCTCAAATAAATTAATAATACTTTTAATTAATTAATATTTTAATTAATGGTTGACTTCGCCTTAGGGTTACGTCCGTTTTGTTTACTAAAAGTAACCATAACTGGTCTCTGATTCGGTGATAAAGTGCCCCCTACATTGAGGACATACCGTGGGATTTCTGTGACAACAATGTTTCTCATCCTGCTTGAAATGATATAAATTCTAGGCGGATCGTCTGTGGTACATCACTCATTACATGCAAACAAATTAAATGAGACAGTGCCGTAGAGCCAGTTACATTGTAGCAGAATATTATACCAGCATCAGCTGTATACTTTAACACCTTCACCTTACTACCTATTTATAATATTTTAAGTATCCAAAGCGATCCCTTAAGATTGTGAAAATAGACTGTACTAAATGCCAAATGAATGTATGACATCTTTTACTTAAGCAAGCATATAGTCAGAAATATTATGTGTTAAAACAGACCAAATGTACTAATTAAACATTATTTACGAATTTTTGGAAGTTTATTGCAATTTATCGAAAACAGAAAGTGGAATGACAATTAACATTGTACAATTTAGAGCCTTTGAGTAATATGACTACCTGACCCTCACGTCCATAGTGGCACTTATGGTCTTTGGTTATGACAGGTTGAATGTAATTTTTTCTATTGCTAATTGACCCAATCATAATGCGTCATGCTATTTTGGGTCATTCTCCATGAAGGGGTTTAATTAGAAAAATATTGATTTCATACGGTCAAGCAAGTAATGAAATAGTATGATTGGTTGTTGTTGTGGGCGTAGTTGCTGCATATGTGTTGAAAAAAATGTGAACAAATTGCCTCTCCTGTGAAAGATGATGAAACCTGCCGCCTGTGGCTATAACACATAGCCACTATATATGGCCCGTGAGATAATTTTTAGCAAATTTGCCATTAGTTACGTACTGTTTATATTGAAATGTCTGTATCTTGCTTGAAGGGACATAAATCTACGATTGTAGGAATATACAATAATTAATAATAAAAATGATTGAGAAATACAAACCTGTGAAGCAAGTGATTACATATCCATTGTTTGTATAACCAATATATTTTTACTGATTCTAAATTAAAAATTCATGGCGTGGATGTGTTTTTTTCAGATATCTCCTAATTAAGCAAAGTTGGGAATATCTCACGGGTCGACGACATAGTAGGTGAAGCCTAAGTCACATATAGTGACATCTATCTAGAGCCTTGTTTGAGTTGCCCTTGAAGAAGCGCGTAGTTACCACCCAGTTCTGTAAAGGAACCTAGACGTAGGACATGAAAAATCCTGCGGGAATTCAGTTGTCAGTGACACAAAAAAGCTATATTGGCGCCTGTGCTGCACAAATGCAATTACTTAAGTAGAAACATATAAAAAATAGACAAACTGATCAAAGGGTGTTTGCTTTACATTCATGTTCTGAATTGTAAGTGACTTTCCATGGAATTTAGGTATGTGACCTTGACTTTCAATAGATTTCCAAAAGCACATGCTAAGGTTATGTAACATTCGGTAGCAAGCTGGGTTATTTTGAAATTTACAGCACCAGCGTCATTGGTGATGACCTCTTAACACGTGAATAAGATTTTTTTTCTATCAGTACCAATCCGCCAGCTCGTGTGGGAGTTTTATTTATGCAAAATTCAGATGGCCAGCTATATTCATACGAATCAGAGCCGTTGTTTCAGGTGTTCGGGTGTAACAATTGAGTCATATACACGGATATGCCATTCACCTTGATGATAGGGCACTCAAGAAGCTAAACATCAGTGGCATAGCTGAGATTAATATTATGTTTTCAAAGTGTTTCGTCTCCTAATTGGCCAGGCAGCTGTGGAGTGGCTTTTTCAAATTTTACTCTTTAAATTTTAATCCCCACAGTATGAAGCATTCAGAAAACTAGCTATAAATTTCATAATCAATTTTCCATAAAGCATGAACAGAATCTTGCTCAGAAGTTTATATGAAACCTAATAAACCCATTTATGCATTCACATTACCAAACATGCGCTATAAATGATTCTTTGTACCTTTATGGTTCTTAACATAACCTCATGAAATTCATTTAAAACTGGAGGCAATTATTTCCTGAATGAACTTCATCTGTTGCCAAATTACACTGATTGCTGACATCCCCACATGATTGAACAATACCCAGTTAGTGGTTTTAGGAGAGTAAATACGACACAAGCACACAACTATTCATAAAACAATTCCATATCTAGAAGGCAAATATTGAGATCAACAATTTGTTCTTTGGCTATTTTAAACCATAAGGTATGGACAACCATAAAACATATTTTTGGATCCGCATTTCAATCTGTTAAAACACGCAAACTCTTATTTAACAAGCAGTATTAGTCCCTGTTTATTGAAAATGAGTCTCAAAGTTTCCCATTTTGACTGGATTTGTCCAGGAATAAAAAGTAAATCAAAAACAGTTTCATCTTAAGTGCAAAAATGTAATAAAACATGGGAACCGTCATAGGGATGTAATACAAGTAACTGTTGAAGAACAGCTATCATTGTCTCATAGCAATTGGTTGGATGGTATCACCATAACAGGACATACTTATTATAAATGTTTCTGTACTCCATATTTATATTTTTCAACTTGACAACAAGTTGATTTCAAAGTTATGTATAAGTTGAATCTGGAAAATGTCAAAACTCTTGCAAAGTCGCAGTAATTGTGTTATACTCTACATGTGACAATGTGTAAATTAAACATTTACAAAAAACATTTCAGTAAAACAAATAAAACCAAAAGTACCTATACCTTTCAACCCGTTGATGCTGGAAGATATTAGCCCATTCGAAACTGTAGCAGAACTAAATGATGTATGGCCTTTATTATTTATCTCTGTGGTTACACTTGCATTGTTAAATGCTTCAAGCATGGGGTGTGACAATGCAGTGTCCGTGAAGTTTCCCATGAGTGCATCTCCAGTTGATGTTACTGTCCACCTGCTTGCGTGGGTTTTTAACATCTCAACATTGAAAGCTGTCAGCAAAATAAAAACCGAAAAAACACCAGTTTGTACATATACACAAAAAACACTCGTGGGAGCATTTCTCATAAGAGTAGACAAAATTACAAAGTTAGAACGATATTGGCTTATAAGAATAAAAGGTGTCGTTTTTAGTCTAAGTGGGACAAGGATGAACATTTCAACCAAAGTATCTGGTGCTTCAGGAAAAACAGTCAATCTAAAAAGCTCACAGCCAATGCGTTTCATTCTTAAGCAAATACATAATTTAGTGTATTATATAAAAATCTTGCTACCACACATTCTACACGCCCAATCGTAATTCAAAGTTAACTTACAAAGATAAAAAGATAAAAAAAGTCATACTGCGGGTTATTTGCCTAAATATTGCAAAATACGGCTGTTTAAAATGCTATACAATCAGACATGTATGTACACACACACACACACATATACATATATATATATATATATATATATATATATATATATATATATAAGGTAAGTCTAGTTGTTCCTATCTGAGCCTTTACTATATAAATTTAGTAATTAGAGTTTGTTTGACAGGTATTCTTCTTTCATAATGAAGCTCTGCAATTATAAGCAAAGCTTCACGTATTAAGCTAATTCATCGTTTGCCACGTTACTATTTATTCATTATTATGTGAGTTGTCTTTGCTGAATATTTAGCGAGAGACATGTACGGGTAATAGGTTCCGAAACATGTTGAGTAGTTACCCACTGAAGACCCTTTAATTTATTTGGGCTAATACAGCCTATGTCAAAATTTTTCAGAGGAACGTGTGCAATATCGACGATAGTGCTTCCATACGTATAAAGGTTAGACAGGGACAGGTTTGCTTATGGAAAAAAGTGTTCAAACTGTGGAATAGGATAATGGGAAGTGGTTCTGGACAAAAAGACACAAATACAATACTCTCACCAATTTTACATTTATTTATTTATTTATATTTGATAATTTGTTAAAACTGATATAATGACAACACACTATGTTTGCTAACAAATCTGTGGCAGATGAAGTCCAATTACATTTCCAATAGGTTTGCAGAATATTTTATTAAATGTTTGTAAGCAAAAATACTTTCAAAGTAAAAGTACTAAAACATTCTTGACATGTGAAATATAGTTGCTTAGGCTCCGAAACATGTTGAGTAGTTTCCCACTGAAGACCAATTAATTTATTTGAGCTGATACAGCCTATGTCAAATTTTACAGAGATACGTGTGCAATATGGACAGTAGTATTTCCATATGTATATAGGTTAGACAGGGACAGATAAGGTTATGGAGAGTAAAGTGTTCGGACTGCCGAATAGGGTAATGACTACTAAGGAGGGGCTCCGGGCAAAAAGACACAAATATAAATAATATGATATAATATGATATAATATAATATAATATAATATAATATAATATAATATAATATAATATAATGTAATATAATGTAATATAATGTAATATAATATAATATAATATAATATATATACAAGCACACGTGCATACTTGTATATCTGTGCATAATCTCTCTCTATCTATCTGTCTATCTGTCCGTCTGTCGGTCTGTCTGTCTGTCTGTCTCTCTCTCTCTATATATAATATATATGTGTATATATATATATATATATATATATGTATATATATATATATATATATATATATATATATATATATATATATATATATATATATATATATATATATATATATATATAAAAGATACAACTTTATTGAATAATTTCAGAGTATTGTGCATTTGTAAAGTCGCTCAAGAAGAAATCCAAAGTATATCGGAAATATATAAATACTATCCTGGATGTCTATGCTTCATAAACAATGACAATTCCGCAAAAAAGATCATCTTTATCAGTGAATTTAAAATGCTGCGCAGCAGTATTCAGTCATGCAGGAAGCACCACGTGTTTAATATTCTGATGTCAGTGCTAGATATCCAATGCATCGTCCATGCCGCACCAGCTCTATGATAAGGAGTACGTAAATAATAATACCAATCGGTTATAGCCCGATTTAGCCAAATGTCATTTAACACAATCCTGAGCAGATCATGCTAGGTTTACTCAAATTGTGAACACAACCCTGAGAAGATCATGCTAGGTTAACTCAAATCAGATGGAAAGAGGCCAAAGTGCATGTTATATAGTAGAGTAAATCTGATTAAGAACCGCTCCCTGATAGTTGTAGTAGTACACAATGATCATGTGATCAGTAATGTGACCAACTGGCGGTAGATTGGGCAATAAACGGACTCCATCAAAACCTGATGTGCTTGTCTTCAAAACCCCACTAAACTGGTAAAGATACCACGTAATTTGGCGACGAGGATGGGATCGTATTTGCAACACAAGGACTGTCAAAGTATGGAGCAAGCACGTACAGTGGGAATAGGTCCCTACACAGACGATGAGCCATGGGAAAGTTATGTGGAACGTCTGGATATGTATTTCCTGACCGTTGGTATTGGCACAGCAGAAGGAGATGAAGAGAAGAAAAAAAAATTCTTCTTGCCTCAGTTGGGAAGGGTGTGTACCAATTGATGAAAAATTTGTTGGGGAGAGATGAAAAACCGCACACAAAGTCGTACCCAGAATTGTGTGAAGTGGTGAAAAAGCACAAAAACCCCTCACCACCTTGGCAGTCAGAGAGACTTAAATTTTTAAATAGGGACAGAAACCCTGGAGAAACCGTTATGAATTATGTGGCTGAGCTGAAACATTCGGCTCAGACATGCAAGTTTTCAGAGCATGAGTACGAAATTGCCCTGAGAGATAGACTTATGCATGGAATAAAGGATGAACGCATGCAGTTAGAAATGATTAAGGTGGGTGAAAATATGACATTTCAAAACGCATTAGCTGTTGCCCTAAAGTTTGAGTCCATGGCCAAAAGTATTAAAGATATGAAAGAGGTACACAAGCCTGTAAGTGGAAATGGAAAACCAGGTCAAAATGGCGACGCCCCTGTGCACTATGTAAAGCAAAGCAGAGGTGGTAATCATAGTAACAGGAGAAGACAGTGTTGGCGATTTAATGGCAGGCATGACCCAGAAACATGCAAATTTAAAGATCAATCGTGTTTTCTATGCCAGGGTCAAGGTCATGTGAGGTCAGTATGCCCAAATAGATTCACACAGAATGATGGACCTGTGAATAGAAGTCAAAGAGGTGGCCATACAAGAGGTCGTGGTAGAGGAAGTACTAGACGAGGTCACCGAGGCCTTGGAGGTCAAAGCAATCAGCAAGGCCGTGGAGGTCGTAACAACAGTCAAAATAATAGTCAAAGCAACAGTCAAAATAATAGTGCACAGTACTACATGGATGTAGCACAAAATGCACAGGAAGGGGCTTCTAATTATGTACAGAATGAATATTCTCTCTACAATATGCCTTCAGAAGGGTCATCTCACAAGCCAATTAAGGTTGCAGTGGAAGTACAAGGTAAGCACCTCTCCATGGAAGTGGATACAGGTGCAACCTTTTCAGTTGTTGGAATGTCAACTGTAAAGAATTTATGGGGAGAAAATAAGCTACAGCCTTCAAATATGGTCTTACAGACCTACAGCAAAGAACAGTTGAAAGTGAAGGGAGAGTTATTATGTACAGTGAAGTACAAAGAACAGACTGTAAGCAATATGAAACTGTATGTGGTACCTGGTGATAGGCCCGAATTGTTATGCCGTGATTGGTTGGCTAAACTTAAATTGGACTGGAATGAAATTGGTTTGAAATTGGCTCAAGTGAATACAGTGACACAAACAAAAGACAGGATCGCAAAATATACAACCAAATACCTACGTTTATTTGAAAATACTCTGGGGAAAATGGAAGGTTATAAAGCAAATATTCACTTGAAGCCCAATGCAGTGCCAAAATTCTGCAAGGCAGCGGCAGTGCCAAATGCCATAAAGGAAGAAGTAAGTGCAGAAATTGACCGCAAGGTGGCGCTTAGCATACTCCAGAAGGTTGACTTTGCTGAGCGGGCATCACGAATGGTAGTTGTGAGGAAACCAGATAACACTATACGCATGTGTGGTGATTTCAAACCGACGGTAAATCCAAATATTGAGATTGATCAATACCCCCTACCCACACAAGAGGACTTATTTACAAAATTATCGGGTGGTATTAAATTCACGGTCCTGGATTTATCACATGCCTACAAAGAAATTGAATTAGCAGATGAATCAAAGAAGTTACTTGTGCTTAACACACACAAGGGGCTGTACAGATATACAAGGTTGACTTATGGTGTGGCATCGGCGCCTGCCATATTCCAAAACATGACGGAATCACTTCTGGGAGGCATCCCTCACCTTGGAGTGTTCATTGATGACATAATTATAACAGGTAGTACTGAGGCTGAGCACGATCAAAATGTAGATGAGGCCCTGTCAAGACTAAACAAAGCAAATTTAAGGGTCAAGTTGGACAAATGTACCTTTGGAGCAGATGAAGTGTCCTACCTGGGACACAGGATTAATGCAAAGGGAATACACCCCCTGCCTGATAAAATTGATTCTATTGTGCATGCACCAGCACCACAAAACTTAACAGAGTTGAAATCATTCCTAGGCATGGTGCAATATTACCAAAGATTCTTGAACAATTTAAGCACTACTTTGGAGCCACTTCATGAATTGTTACATGAAAACACTGAATACAAATGGACAGAAAGACAACAAAGTGTGTTTGATCTTATCAAGAAAGAGCTGCAATCTGCACCAATATTGGTACACTATAATGCAAACAAGACACTGGTAATCTCGTGTGATGCGAGTCCTAGGATTTCTGATTTACAATGTCTATCCAAAGAGCAGCGAGTTCTAACACATACAAAAATCTCTCTCGTCCAGTATATTTACAAATTTCAACACACATCTTGACATTTAGACATGTTACCAGATTCCTGAGTTAAACAGAATACTTGTTCCACCATTCATTTAAAGGTGGCAGCCATATTTCGACCGTCTCGTGTGATGCCTCGCCATATGGTGTCGCCGGAGTACTCAGTCATCTGGATCAGTCAGGTCAAGACCAACCTACAGCCTATGCTTCTCGAAGGTTATCACCGGCAGAGAAATTATAGTCAGCTCGACAAGGAAGGTTTGGCCATAGTGTTTGCCGTCAAGAAATTTCATAAGTACATCAGTGGTCGGCACATAGAAATTCATACCGATCATAAACCGCTCCTTTGATTACTTGGTGAACACAAGTCCATTCCGCAGAATGCATCTCCTCGAGTGTAACAATGGGCTATCACTTTGGCAGCATGTGATTATACATTAACTTTCCGTCCAGGATCCCAAAATGGAAATGTAGATTGTCTTTCGAGATTACCAGTTGCGGACATGCCTAGTATGGTCCCTATTCCACAAGAAATTCATCATATGATACAACATGTTGACTCTATGCTTTCGGTGGCACAAATCAGACTGTGGACTAAGAATGATCCAGTATTATCAGATGTATCAGAGTTATGTTATGTCTGGTTTGCCTCCGGAAATACCTCAGTCCATTGCAACAGAAATCAAGCCATATTCCAATATGCGGGATGAGTTGAGCATTGAAGACGGAATACTAATGAGAGGATGTTGTGTTGTCATCCCTCCACAAGGTCGTGACAAAATACTAAGTGAATTACATGTCACACATCCAGGATTAACTAAAATAAAAGCTTTAGCCAGACGTTATGTATACTGGCCAAATATAGACTGTGACATTGAGAAACAAGTTAAGCAGTGTCATACCTGTCAGGTAAACAGAAAGAGCCCACCCGAGGCTCCAATGCACCCATGGGATTGGCCCACTAGGCCTTGGTATCGTGTACATGCGGACTTTGCTGGCCCATTTCTCGGCAAAATGTTTCTAATCTTGATTGATGCCCATTCCAAATGGATGGAAGTGCATATTATGTCGGGAACTACTGCAACAGCGACCATAGAAAAGCTAGAAGAAAGCTTTGCGGCTCTGGGATTTCCAGTTAATCTGGTTACGGATAATGCAGCAGTTTTTATGGGGTCGGAATTCCAACAATTCCTCAAGGCCAATGGCATACTGCATATTACGTCAGCACCCTATAAGCCCTCTACAAATGGCTTGGCAGAGAGAGCCGTACAAATCTTCAAGAGCGCATTAAAGAAAAAGACTCAAGGATCACTGCAATCCCGTGTGTCTAAATTCCTTGCTAGATACCGAGTAACACCACAATCCACCACCGGTGTTTCACCAGCGGTGTTGATGGGCAGGAAAATAAGATGCCCTCTGGATAGAATTAAACCAGACCTGTCAGCGAAAGTCCTGTGCAAGCAAATGGCACAGAAAATGGACCATGACAAACACTGTAAAGAACGTACTTTCAAGGAAGGAGATAAAGTGTACTACAGGAATTACTCTAAATATGGAGAACCATATAACCCTGGTGTAGTGTAACGGCGAAGAGGCCCAGTGTCAGCAGAAGTAGATACACCGCAAGGTACTGTGCGCCGACACTTTGATCAATTGATACAGCGATATGATGAAGTCTCTGATAGTGTAATGCAATCATACCAAGAACCAGAGACTGTGTTACCAGATACATTCACAGTGCATAACCCTGTGGTTAACCCTACGGTTACACAGGCAAATGCTGCTTCTGTGCCTCAGGCAGCTCCACCTGCTATCCGTCGTAATCCAGTCAGAGCTGTTAGGGGAAACCCCCAGAAAGACTAACATTGTGAAAAGTGGAACATGGGTGTAGGGGGATCGCTGCCCATTGTTCAGATTCATGATCATAGTAGACTTGGGTGTAGGCGGATCGCTGCCCATTGTCTATAGTTAATTGTTTTTTTTTTTATAGATAATTAAGCCAAAGATTAGCAGAGCTTAAGATATTTTATTCATATGTCCTCATAGTTACACCGTGATGACATTTTATTGGTGCAATAAGGTTACACTAGTCACATATGAACAGTAGATGGTGCTGGGAACATTTTTTTTTTCTAATGTAACTTCCAGGTCACTGGACCTTTAGCCTTCAACATTTTTTTTTATTAAAGTAGCTGATGCATAAAAGTCTACACAATTTCTGTGGGAGCTTTAGTAACAAAATATATATATGCATCTCGTTTTGATATTTTGATGGTAGTATATTGACATTTACATTTATGGAGTATCTGTGGACAATGGAACATCGACAGTAGTTTCATCCTAAGGGGAAGGAATGTTATATAGTAGAGTAAATCTGAATAAGAACCGCTCCCTGATAGTTGTAGTAGTACACAATGATCATGTGATCAGTAATGTGACCAACTGGCGGTAGATTGGGCAATAAATGGACTCCATTAAAACCTGACGTGCTTGTCTTCAAAACCCCACTAAACTGGTAAAGATATCACAGTGCAGTAATTACAGGGATCAGCGAAACTGCAGATTAGATGGTGCAGATACTCAATATTAGAAATGTAAGTAGGTTCTGCAAAAGACTGTTGCATCAAATATATACTTCACACACAAGAGAATAGGGGAATTTGGTGTAAAGGGCTTTGGATCTTTCCCAAATCCAAAGTTTTCCTAGATAAAACAAATAGTGCCAATAAGAAATTATGTTACAAATAAAATTCATCTTGGGACTTTTCCAATTTATATACAACCATCATACATATAACTTGGAAACAAGGTATAAAACCACATACATGTGAAATATATCAAAAAAGCAATTTCCAAAAATTGTTTATTACATTTGTTTAACTGTTGCATTTTTGACAGATAACATTGATGTACAATTTAGGGATTCTGTATATTTAGGCAAACGATAGGTATTCCAAATGTATTAATTGTACAAAAAAGTGGTATATATATGGAGCAAGATTTAAGGTTTACTGAGACAGTGAATGAAGCTAAAGAACAGAACGATTTCAAAATTGTGAATGAAATAGTCAGGTAGCTTGACTTTAGCAGTTGGGTCATTTTTTGATATATAATACTAATGATATATAATGGTAATAATACAATAATGTTTCGAACCTCTTTTACTATATTTTCTTTTTGTTAAATCTGATTATACCCGTAATTGTATATTATAATTAGACATTGTAGTGAAAGCCTCCCTGAAGCATGTCAGCCATATTCTGTAAGCATATTGTACCACACACCTCCAGGAATTCCTTGAGCTATTTTCAGGATATTCTTTTAGACTTAGCAATATTCAATCAGGGTTGTGCGTACTATAGCTTGCAGATTGTCTTTCTGGAGAATCACAGGAAAATGATACAACAATTGATTGAAGATTGCCAGTGGCACTTAGTTTAATCACTTCTGCACTGATGGACGGTATTCACCGTTGTTTGAGATGACCAAATTTGTTGTTACTAGAGTTTATGCTAAGCAAATGGGTATCGCGATTTCTCCAGTCACCACATCTATAGAGACAGGACCAGGGAAACACCCTAAGCCCAACCAAACTAGTCGCAATATATCAAAAACACATGCAGTAACGACAGTGAACAAGGTGTCAGAGAAGATTCTTGATCACAATAGCCCTAGTACAAATATATCTGGGTTCTCCATTAAACAAAATATAGTTAGCTGCTATGCATAAACTATGCACAACCTTGTTCTTTTACTGTACGTTTATTGCATGAGAGGCACAAAGTAAGTCAAATCCAGCCTTGTATGCACGCACGTCTAAGCTCCTTCTGTCTACATATAAGAGTCTTTTTTCTGCTCCAGACATCGTGGCTTCTGACCACGTGACGTTTGTTACACATGGCTTATGTATATTAGTTAACCAGTCAACACATTGGACACATTGACCTGAAATGCAATCAACGTAATTCAGGATAAAGAACAAAATAATATATAAAATGTGGCCCCCATTCAATTTTTAGGGTTCATTATGGCATACAAGGTGTAGAGAAACCATTATTTTGATTCTTGCGCAACCTATTCTCAAACCATTCATACAAATAAAGTCTTCACGAAGACATCTAATACATGTGTAGTGTAAACTAGTGCAACTTACAACATGTAGCGATAATGTATAAAGCATTCATCTCAGATTGTTCTGAAATTTAACCAGTAGAAAGAATAATAGATATCGACATGGATCATAATTATTTGTATAAGTCTTACTGCTTTTATAAATGTTGCTACGTTATCATTATTGTTATAAATGTTTATACGTAGCTATATCTGTCAATTCCGTGGCTTGCCACAAGATACACGGTTCATAAATCATTAGATATATATGATTATTATATAGATCTGCAATACTTCTGTTTTAACATGTTACTTGATTGCTGCTATTGAAAAGTCATATGCCTTCAGAACAAGAAAGCCAATCAATATCATGAGTTTACTTATTAGCCACGTACGTTCCAAGAACATTAAGTTTTCAGAAGTTTCAAATTAACTAGTATGTCTTAAAATGCGATGTTCTCTGAACATTTTACGATCTTAATGTTATACTCACTATACAAGATAAAAGGTTATTGTGACTAGACTATAATGTATGCTCTGACATGTCTTATGCATTATCTTTGAGTACCTATACAACTGCCTAACACAAACAATGTCCGTATCTAGTCCATCATTCACTATAAGTCTTACATTTGCCCATATGCCGGTATACCGATTACAAGTGAGTCATCTAGTCCACCATTTAAGTAAGGTCTCACATTTGTCCATATGCTCGGTTTACTGAAAACAAACGAGTCCTAGGATTTCTGATTTACAATGTCTATCCAAAGAGCAGCGAGTTCTAACATATACAAAAATCTCTCTCGTCCAGTATATTTACAAATTTCAACACACATCTTGACATTTACACATGTTACCAGATTCCTGAGTTAAACAGAATACTTGTTCCACCGTTCATTTAAAGGTGGCGGCCATATTTCGACCGCGCGTATAGAACTAGCGACTTTAATTCCTTATAACTTTTTTTGTTTTTGCCCTTTCATCCCAAAAACTATACCTTATTTTAATGGTACAGATGTCTAGATTTGTAAAAAATTACGTTTTCTATAAATGTGACGAATTTTGACGGTGTCTTTAGTAATTTTCTAAGAGGGTATCAGATCGCACTTTTTGCAGCGCCCACTGGAAAAATATTCCACAGTTTAGTCTAAAAACTATGCAGGATTAAAGTACTGACCAATACGCAGGAACCGTTCTTACCGTTCATGAAAGGAATGAGTATTGAAAATGTTGTTGAATTCTTTCATCGCCATCATAAAGTCTTACAGTTCTGTCACTGTTAGCGTTTCAAAAGTCACGCAAGGAATAGTTAGAACGGAAAATCCCAGATACGGTTCCTACCTTAGGTATTTACCTTCCAAAAACTGTTCATTTCGATAGGATAAACCTACTGTTTTTTTTTTTTTAATTCTTAACAAAATTGATTGATCTTACGAAAATTGCTGCCTGAGTAAATCACAACGAAAGGTAGAATGGCCCATTTTCGTACATGATTATCTATAGCGGGAATACGGTTTGTTTTCTCCGGCTCAGCTTTGTAGTACACATGGTACACATGCAAACCTCACATTTGATGTATTGCTCGTAAACTGTATTGATGTTTTCTGCATTTAAAAAGCATGTTTTTAAACTCAAACACTCCAAAGGCAGCCATGCTGTTGGTTTACCTGGCTGGTTTCCCATGCGGCTGGCTGACCTCAAACAGGAATTGTAAGTGGATTAATCGCGTGACCTGACGTGTGATAACCTTGACCCTGATAACCACTGTTTAAATATGGCGGCTATAAGTGAAGACCGCATGCACTTCAAATGTTTGTTTCACGGAGAAGTTCACTTGATCCTTCACCATCATACCTGACCCAGAGACAGAAGGACAAAAGTTATAAATGAAAAAGTGATCAGAATAGGCACTCTTATCATAATTTGGGGCCTGTGGTATGTTAGCACATCCCTGATATACTGCATGTACATGAACTTACATGTAGATCCAATCATGCTACTGGCACCAAACAAACAAACAAAAAGGTGTAAATATTCTGAACCTTGGTGACACAGCGAAGACCTTCCTCCTCTTTATTTTTTCCAATTATGACAAAATTCTGCAGTATCCAATCTTTCATGTAAAATCAGTAGCTAAGTCACCAAATTAGGAAGGGATCGGCTGAGAAAATATCAGTTGACAGATCTCTCCAATGCTCATTTTCCAGGGTAGGGCTTATGTGCCTTGGTTTGACCAGAGGCATGTTTTAGCTGTTTGTTGTTTTTGTAATTTTATAGCTAAGCACTTCAACACAGCATTGTCAATATTAATAAATGTCAGCAAAATAGCCCGCCAATGCAAGACTTTGGATACGTCTGATTTTGGTCAATTATCCGTTGTTATTGCTCACTCAATTAATACCCCCTAAACCTACGTTTTATTTGGGTCAGTTAAAATGCCCAAGTGATAAATATTGATTTAAATGGTTGGCCGGCTTATATAGGATTAAAGCATGATGATAATATTCAGCTATTTATATACTTGAAAAGGAAACAAAGGATAAAGCTTTACCAATTTGTGTTATCTGGTTCTCAAGCTCTCTATCCGTTACAGTTACACTCTCGGCAATCTGACCCTGGCGTCATCCTGCTTTTGATTCTCTCTTTGCTTTTGGCATAATTCTTTCCTACTTGACTCTCTATGTCTGAAAGCAGTTACTAGGGACTGTACGGTTTCTGTGTACAGTATATGAAACGAACAAGAAAGTAAGGTCAATGCCCGCACTGTTTAATTGCACTGTCTAATTGATGAACGTATCAGGGGCCGGTAATCCACCTATGAGGTTGCTGCTGAGGGTAGAGTCGTATTATTGCTGAACACACGGACCCAACCCCAGTGAAATGTTTCAAAGAAATGTCTTACAAATGCCGGGAACCCATTAGTTTCAACATAATTTGCCACAAGTGTCCATTGTAAGGTTTAGACAACCACTGCAATGTTTTCCTGGAATGTAATCAACACACGAAACACGCAGACAACGAAGTGCCGCCTGAGATCAAAGGATATGTCATTACAGGAACTTGCCCGCAGCATTGCATTTACTGAAATTCACCGATCACCAATTGTGTTTACTCATCACGTAACAAACTGATAAGAACATCAGCAAGCTTTTATCATGTTTATACTCATAGTATTGTTATTGCATGATGAATGATGATTTTGGGGTAATCCTTCGTTCGGCCGCCTTTGCTGTAATCTTCCGTGCCTTTCGATCGAGGAGCCATTTTGACAAAGGGCGATCGTCAAAATGGGTCGTCAAGAGTTATTTTATTTCAATCATAGGCTATAAGATAAACAAAAAGAACAAATAATTTTTCGGTCGATATAGGAGGGGTAGAAGTAACAGGTTTTAGTCTTCATATCATGTGGCAGTGTCAATTCATTCAAGCGATGCCCCATTGTCTCATTAGTCACAATCGACCGCATTTCCACGTTGTCAGGGCCACAGGCGGCGGCTGAGTACTAAGACCAAACTTGGTGATGTTTTTCTTCATTTTTCTCTTATAAATATTTTTTTTTTTAAAGTCATTTTTGGTGAGCATAAAGTTTAGATAATGGACTTCGTGAAAATGGAAAAAAGTAATTTTATGATGAGTCACCATATTGACGATGTAGTCGAAATGTGGCCGCTACCTTAAGGCATGAAATACATGTCATGTAGGTACGATCTATTCAAAATTGTAAAAGCTCTGTCATGCCTTGTCATGATTTTTTCTTCCTTCCAATTTGTTTTGCCATAATTTTATTTTCTATGTCGTGCAGAAAATATGTCATCGTGTGTGAACTTTAACCTAACAGTGTTATCTAAGGTAACTAAATACTCATACAAGTGAATATAAGATTTGATAATACACTCAAAATATATACGAGACTAATCATCCGATTGAACAATGTTACACTGTAATCAACTGTGTGTTCGAAGGAAGTACAGTACTCATTTTCTTGCGTGTGTGGAAACTTAAACACTTAAACGCCAATGTAAAGCTTTTGAAATCCTCCTGTGGAGTGACTATAGATGGCAGTTTACATTCGAGAGAATACTTTCAACTGAAAGTTGTGCATCTGGGTATCTGTGTATTTAAACAAAACTGTACTCAGTGCATCTGGGTATCTGCGTGTTTTAAAGAAAAAACAAAACAAAACCAAACTCAGGGCATTTGTCATTCGCGTTCTTCATGGAAACCAAAACTTCTAAATCACCTGAATAGAAACGTACTTTGCTCGCTTGGACTAGGACTTTGTCACTAAGAGCGTGCAATAGGAGTTCCAATTGTTATTCTATTTGATAACTGCTCAAAGGTGCGGGAGCAGCTGGACCTTTATTTCCAGTCATATTCTTCACAAAAGGCACTGAATCAAATGGTTGTGTCTACCTCTCCATAGTGAACTGCCATATGGTCGCGGTCGGTAGCATCTTACCCTTCCTTTTTGTGAATCTAACACACGATTTCTCATTCTCACATCCTTTCAGGGGGACTTCACTTATAGTTAATGCTTCGTTCAACTTGGCTCAATGTCTCATATTGTATATCTCGTCTGAAACGTGAATAAAACAATGTTTCAGTCTGTTATAATAAAAAATATCGTTTAGTATTTTCCCCTTAGGGTTGCCAGGATATAATATGTCCTATCAAGAATTTCTTGAATCACAAGAGGACCGACTAACTCAGTGGCTATTTACTTTGAATTTGGGGTTAAACCAGAACTCGTGGGCTTATACAGATACTCCAGCTGTCCCAAGGAATACGTTGGGGATTTTCCAAGGTGACGGCACGATTACAGAATGTTGTCGCTCTTGTATCACTCCCTGTAACTGCAGAACGGTGTGACAAATATGATCAAATTTATGTATCAAATTTCAACATACACTTGATATTGTGATAGACCTTTTACTGGATTGGGAGATATGTTTGACAAATCATGATGTTATCTTTTGAAAACAAGATAAAATGGTCAACCATTCTCCAAATGAGACAAGGAGTGTGTGTTATCATATGTGGCAGTTGAAAAGAACCTTACCCTGCCTGTCCCAAACTTGTCTAAATTGACTCTAATGAATTATGAAATTGTACTGATCTGTCTTTCTATGTGCAGGGACCCGTGGTTTTCATACCGAAAAGTTTCTTGTTTATACACTATGAGTCACAAAGCAAAGTCAAGAATTTTTCTGTCCAGAAACTAGTTGGGTCAGTAACAATACACGTTGGAGGTCCGAACACGGTGATCGTTTTTTCTCGATTAGCGCTTAACGTACAGTTTTTGTGTCATTGTTTTTCAAGGCACGCAAAAATCGAATGTAGTGATTTTGCAATACGCTATCTTGAAATGCTTATAGCCAGATGCGCTGGTCTGCATAAATTTATAATCCTTGACTTATTCAGCCAAAAGGCTTATAAGAGTCTGTAACTCTTGTATCAGGTCGAGATTTGTCTGGCTTTGAGCGAAAATGCTGACACCTGCTACAACCTTTCAGGTTATTATTCACGCTTTCAAATATTCGAGGTATACAGATTTTCTTATTGTTACGTAAGTCCGCACAACACGTTGATGATTTGACAGAAAGCCATCTTGATACCTAGAAATAACCGTTTCCGCCATCTTTTCAGGCATTGCTGGCTGAAAAAAAGTCGTCTTCATTGTCCAAAAAGAGTGTACTTTAAAGACTCTCGTTGCGAAAATAAACTTTTCTTATTTAAACTGAACAAACTCGGCAGCCTTCTTGTCTTCCGACAGAATTTCAGATGCCAAATTGTCTTATATGGGCTTAAAATATGCAGATGTCTGTTGGCCCGAAATCAACTGGCAACTTGTAATCTTTGATAATATTAAAAACCCATATATCAGGTTTGTTAAGTTTTTTCTTGTATGAAATTCACCCTGATTCACTCTGAGGGTAGGTATGTGGATCCCCTTGGGTCTTAAGGTAATGGCAAACCTGGAAAGGACTTCACTTGTAGGTTACATCCTGGGGGAACATGTGTCCCTGACATAATAAACCTATATATTCTATTGACAGCAAGTTTTGCAGAATGTGTCTGCCCTAATCCAAAAAAGAAAGCAAAGAAATTCAACCATTACCAAAACATCAAATTTTATCTATGTGCAAGTCAGAAGGACTTGTTTTAGTTATTGTTATTGTTATTGTTAATTTTGTTACTCGGTGGACTTAACAATGACGAACCAGGATAATGTTTAGTGACATGACTACAGATGAATGGCATGATGGGCTTTCAAAATTATGTTTAAAATCTAATACAATCATTAACAGTGAGATAAACAGTGAAAACGGTTCAGCGTTAGCCTCGAGCGCTGATTTTGGAATATGTTTTGAAGGAAATTGTAACTGTCTATTCTGCAAGTCAAATTTCACAAAGAACGAAGAGTTTCACAGTAACGTTACTAACAAAAACTTCAAATTAAGGAACCCCCGATTGGAAAATTTGGTATTATCTTGTGAATCTACCAACATCATTTATCTGTTATCCTGCATCAAATGTAAAGCATATTATGTGGGCCTAACTACTCAATCAGTTAAAAAGAGATTCAGTGGTTATAAAACTACAATTAAGAATCAGAAGTTAAACACTTTTTTGTGTAACCATTTCAATTCTGCAGAATATTCACATTTGGATTGCCGGATACAAATTATTGATTACATAGAGCCAAATTTGTTAGACCAAGACAGTTATGTTAACACAGGGAAATTATTACAAATGGAAGATTTTTGGATCAAAACACTTAATTCAGCTTTTCCTTATGGACTCAATGACAGAATTTTAGGCTTCGGTGATGTTAGGAATTTGGACTTTACAACTCTTGACAGAAGTCACACACCTTTTCATTATAATCAGGCTGGTATTCAAAGAAGAAGAAGAAGTCATGGACAAAGAAAATCACGGAAAAACATGAAATGTAGGAACATGGATACAAAAGACCTTGTCCAAATTTACTACAGGCTTTCTCCAATGGCATTGATCAATTACATACAGCTCTTAAAGCACTATCATTTCGAGACATAACAATAATTAATGAATATTTGGGTCTTACCGATTCAGAATACACATTTCCGCAAACATTTTGTGAAATTGTGTATGCTTACACAACAACTATTCGGAAACCAGATTCTAATAAGAAAAAAAATAGATCAAATGTTTTGCAGCATTCCTTTCAAACACAAAATTATTGACTCACTAACCATTCAGTCCCTTTTCAAATTGAAATTTGCTCGTAACATGATTCCCAAGGAGTGCAAAATAAAAGATCCACCCATCATTTCCTATAAATATGGCAACAACATTGGACAAAGTATCATGAATTACAAAAAATTTCTGGCTTCAATTACTCTTGAGGATATCGCAGCAAATCAAAATTGTGACTGTATGTCTAATAGTAAATTTCTAATTTTGTTGATGCACACCACAAACATGTATTTACAGGTAACTTGGATATAATACAAAATTAAGGTTTAAAAGAAATGATGAAAAAAGGTACAAAATTTCTGATATGTCCCAAGTTGAATATTGACAGTATTTTTCAGGATACATGTTATGCACTTGGTTCCTGCTGTAAGAAATGGGCCCAGAAAAAAAAAAGGAATTTCAGAAAAGTGAAGGATGATTATCAAATTTGAAAAGAGTCTTTAGAAATAGAATTTATCGTTACAAATCCCACATTAAGAATTTCAATACGGTTATTCTAAAACAGCCTAAAGTTTCTAAAACAGTCAAAGAACTACAAGATAGATTTGTAGTCACTAAACATAGATAAGGCAGGTAACAATTTTGGGATCATCTGCAAAAAATTTTATCGGGGTGTTTTGAAAAAGGAACTTGGTATAAACAATATTTCAGACATAAGAGGAAGTGACGTTTATAAATTACACTAACAATCCATTGATAATTTGATGGATGCACATAAAGATGAGATGAAAAGGAATTTCAATATCAAAATTTCTGAAGAGGACTCCTCTATTCCACTTTTATTCTGGATACCAAAATTACATAAAAACCCTTTTAAATCTAGATTCATAGCTGGTGCTTCAAAATGTACTACAAAGCAATTATCAAAAGAAGTAACATTGTGTTTGACTGCAATTAGGAATCATTTTCATAAATACTGTAATGCAATTTCTAGAAACTGTGAAATAAATTGTTTTTGGAGTATTAACAATTCTTCCGAGTTTGTATCTAAAATCAAAGATGTAAAGGCAAAAAATATCAAATGTTTTGATTTTTCTACACTGTTCACAAATCTACCCATAGATGAAGTCAAAAGTTGACTTTCAGAATTAATTAGCAAAATGGTTAAACATAATGGTAAACCATACACAAATATTAATTCATACATGAAGAAACCATGTTGGTCACACAATAAATATTCAAAAAGTAACGTTAAATCTTACACTTTTGAAACTTTGATAGATGCTATAAAATATCTCTTTTGTTCAATGCGGACCATTGGTTTTTCAACAAATAAAAGGCATTCCAATGGGTAGCAACTGCTCCCCTTCACTGGCAGATTTATATTTAACCTGACTTGAATTTAAGTATATGAATAAATTGATGAAAAAGGACTTTCAAATGGCTGCAAAATTATCAAACAACGCAAGATATATTGATCACATTGCTTGCGTAAATGTACAAAATTTCAGTGAAATTGCAAAAGAAATTTACCCAAAAGATATCCCTTTGGAGGGTAACAATTCAGATGGTTTCAGAGATGTGTTTTTGGACTTGGATATTCAGGTCACTAATGACAGGTTTTGTATTAAAGTCTATCACAAAATAGATGAGTTTAACTTTGAAGTGGTTAATTATCCTTTCCCGGACAGTAATATTTCGGAAACTATTGGATATAATACGTTTGTGTCACAGATTTTGAGATTTGGTCCTATTTGTTCTAAATTTCAGGACCTTGCATCTAGAACCAAATTTATTTACAATAAACTTGAGTCAAGAGGATTCAAAGATGTACTTTTGATCAAATATTTCTACAAATTTTGCTGTAAATATCCCGAGATGGTTAGAAAGTTTGGCTTCAATAATTTTAGAGATTTTAGACTTGCCTGTTTTGCTACTTAATTTTATCTTTTGACATCATTCTGTTTTAATGTTCACCTTTCAGACATTTTAGGCTAGCTTGTTTTCTGTTAGGTCAAACCCCCAGGGGCTATAGGTAGCAAGCAGCTAATGACGACAGTTACAAGATTGCCTAATTGTGCTTGATATCTGCTTAAGAAATATTACATTTTCGTTGCATTCTCTTGCCTTAAATACAAATAATGACTTTCATTCTTTTCTGACTTGCCCTATAATTTAGCTGTTAATATCCAAAGATTATTAGAAAGTTTGGCTACAATAATTTACAGTTTTTAGACTTGTCTGTTTTGCTACTTAACTTGATCTTTGGCATCATTCTGTTTTAATGCTCACCTTTCAGACATTTTAGGCTAGCTTGTTTTCTGTTAGGTCAAACCACCAGGGGCTATAGGTAACAAGCAGCTACTGACGACAGTTACAAACTTGCCTAATTGTACTCAAAATCCTGTTAAGAAAAATTGTTTTGATAACATTTTTTGATATAAATGCTAATGACTTTCATTCTTTTCTGACATGCCTAAATGCACATTTACTCAAAATTGACAGTATTTTCTAAAATGTCACAAACCTGACACATTAAGTTGATACATTGACTCAGAGTTGGCAGTTAAATAGAGCTTAATTGTTTTTGGGGGTAGGTGTCATCACAGAGTTTGTTTTACATTTCTGGTGCAGGATGTCCATTGTTGCAGTCCATGTTGGGATTTCCCTTGGTTTGTACAGGTGGTCTAGTTGCAACTGTTTATTTTAATATCACTGGGACTGAATATGAGGCCCCAGCTTGTTTCCACTTCAGTTATACACTGGCGGGTGGTTTAACTAGGATAAGCTGTCCAGCTAGAAAGGGTACATATTGGTTCAGGGGTAAGTCAAATTGTTCTTATCTGAACCTGTACTATACAAATTTAGTAATTATGGTTTGTCTGACAGGTGTTCTTCGTTCATAATGAAGCTCTGCATTTATAAGCAAAACTTCACGTATTTAGCTAATTCATCATTTGCCACGTTCTTATTCATTCTTTATTATGTGGGTTGTCTTTGCTGAATATTTAGCTTAGGCAAGGAGCCGCTACTCAGAGAGACATGTACGGGTAAAAGGCTCCGAAACATGTTGAGTAGTTACCCGCTGAAGACCCTTTAATTTATTTGGGCTGTTACAGCCTATGTCAGAATTTTACAGAGGAACGTATGCAATATAGACAATAGTAATTCGATATGTATATAGGTTAGGCAGGGACAGGTTAGCTTATGGAGAGTAAAGAGTTCGAACTGCGGAATAGGATATTGACTACTAGGAAGTGGTTCTTGGCAAAAAATACAGCAATACAAAGTGCTTATTTAAACGCGTTTTTTGCGTTTTCGTGAAATTATGGATATTTCCGGAAGAAAAGAGCGAAGAAAAAAAATGGTACAATTTGTGCAATTATCATCGCGAATGGGTATTTGCGAAAAAGAAATCACGGATTTCTCATCACTACATCTGTTTGTTTATTATGGGAATTTAAATTTGAAAATGGATGTTTTTGTTTAATTGGTTAGTGTGTTGGCATGTTGGTTTTGCTACGCACTTAGAAAGGACTGGAAATTTGTAAGGCACAATTTTTCTCCAGATAATTTTAAGAGTAAATCGGTTCTTATATGATTAAAATCAGAAAACTCGTTTTGAAAAAAATGTCCATGTGAAAATTACTTCTTAGAGTAGATAGCTCCTGTCAGAAACCAAAATTTAAAGGTTACCACAATCCATTTACTATCATGTTGACGTTAAATATATTGTGTTAATTTCTACAGATTCTATTGGGGTAGAACTAGTAACTTTGTACATATGAAAGATAACGAAAAAAACATATATTTATACAGGAAAACATTCCAAATTTTTTTCAATTGATAATATTATTCAAAACAAAGTTTTCCATTGCTCTAAAACGGCAGAATTTTACATTTTGCATGTTGTTCACATCATTGTAAACGTTCCTCCAAATGCACATTCTTCGGATGAGTACAAAATGTTTTAATTGCAAATATGGACAGTAACTATGTTCTTCCGTCCAATTGCATTACTTCTTAAAACTTGCAACATCGATATAGTATCTTTATTCCCAAACTCATTAAATCGACGGTTAAACATGATACAGCAAAAAAAAAAAAAAAAAAAAAAAAAAACATAAATCCATAATCATTGTTGCATGTAAAGCACTCAGATCAGACAGTATTGCGTCAATCCTACTGCAGTGTACCTTGTACTAGCGATAAATGACTTTAACGCTGGTTAGTGCTGCACATCTTTTTATTTCATTAGCATTGGTCGCTGGTGTAACACCAGTAGCTCGCATTCTCACTGGCCTATGCTCGGTGTGCGATGAGCAAGTGGCATAAGAAAAGCTGCCACAGCAACAAACAATAAAGCATCCATGAATACCAGATGAACATCAGAACCTCTTTGTTGGTTATAATTTATACATTTTAAAATTACAAATTGGCAATGAGTAGATTAATTGAACCCATATTGCAAATCGGACGTGTCAAGTATGGCACAATTGTAACTGAGTATTAACAATCTAATAACTTGGCTAGTACACTGCTTAATTCAATACTTTAACATTTTGCAGACTCACCTCAGCATTTTTTTCTCTAAATTTTCGTATAAGATGAATCATGATATTAAGCAAGTCTTCGGGGGAAGGTGGGGAGGGGGGGGGGGGCAGGCATGCTTTGTCGTATCATTAAAGATTAAGGAGAGGCGAATATATAATATGTGGGAGCTACATCCTCTGAGTGTTTTCCAGGTTTCAGGAAATTCGACTTAAATTTATCGGCTGATAGACATGGGAAGTTTCGAAAATGTCACCATTGTCTTTGAATACTTTGAATCGATAAAATATTTTTTGTTCTCCGTTACTTTTTTCATTTCTGACTCGGTATGTGAAACAGAGTAACACAAGTTTTCAAATTTGAAGAATATATATCTGCAAGTTTTTGCGCATTTGATTCATTGTCAACACTATTTGGTAGGCTGTGTTAGTTTCGGTTCAATTTCTAAATTTCTTTTTCAAAACCTCGTGACTTATTTCCGAGACATTGACGCAGCTAGGATTTGTGCGCTATCTTTTCTTTGTTGTTTTTTAACGAATTACAAGGCAAGATGATGGCCAGCACGTGCTTGGCGCCTCATTTGGGAAATATTACAATCATGAGGACAGTTATTAGATTTCTAAATTGAGGGCCAAAAAGGTTTTCCTGCTTTAATTGCCCTACGCACTCATTCCATTCCGGAATGACTTTCATCGGATGTAATGATGTAAGGGCAATGCATTCGACACTAGATTGAGCACAAGCTTCAATGATTTGATCTTGGCAATTTTGTATAACTCCTCATGTAGAGCTCCCCACGGGACATTTATATAATTCAATTTTCGTTCAAGTGATACCTTGTATTGGTTGAAAACAGCCGTGAGGTATAGACATGATTTCATCCTTGAGATGGGCGTGACAGATCAATATCTAAGAAAATGGTGACCGTGGAATGATCAGACATATTTTCACCATCAGGATTAACAAAACACAGTACAACAAAGTTATACACATTTTCTGAAACAAAAAGGCAAACAATTGTCGACCTTTGACCTTTGAATTTACTCTCGTAGCTGAAGTCTACCTTGTCACTTCCGTCTGATAAGATCATTTTAGACTTGAATTCTTATAAAAAAATCGCAGAAGGTACGTATTAATGGGCGTACTCAGGAGGATATCTGTACCAAATTCCCTACCCAAAATTATTGACGATATGTTTCCCATTTACGGTTATGTGGGAATCTCCCAAAAAATACCCTTTAATTCCCTTGCACTGTTTTCATAATTGTGTGTGTCACATGACATGTTTATGTGAACAATAATGATTTCCGTCCATACATATTAAGTACCATTGTACACACACTCAAGGTGAATAAAAAAAGTATGGGAGAAATTTACAATCAAAGATGTTATCTCCACTGAATTGCACATCCGTCACAGACTTGTCCATGTTGGAGTTCTTTGCTTTGCATACCTTAAACTAGTAGCCCGTGTATTTCGCCTGTTGACTGACTCAAAATGTGGAGCTGGGACAGTTTATACAGTCACAGGTGTGCATTTCGTTTCTTAGTTTACAACGCAGTATTTTATGTACACTCAATCTAAAATAATGCGTTGGGTGTATGGTAGCATAGGAAGTGAAATTATCAACTGGTGAAGCGAACATGAGTATATGACAGTATAATTCTGCCTATATCGTATCGCTTTGCATATGACAACTTAATTTACGGTAATTTGCATATTTGCAAGTTTATATCCCTCATCACTAACGTTTCATCTACTGTCGAATGTATTGCCCTTACATCTTTTCCAACATGGTCCCAGCAAACTGAAATGGACGCTAAAGCAGTACTTGATATGCTGTTTATAATGACAACTGTGTTCAGGTTCTTACATATATTTTATTCATTCCTCATGACTAAAACTGCACATAATATTGAAAATAACACCATATTTGTTTGTGTCACAATATTTAAATCCAGGTGCGTGTCAGTGTTTCGGAAAAAACCCAACGTGAATAAGTACTTTGTTACACTCTTTCCAAGAATCCTCATATTAATCGAAGCCTGGTTTAATTGGGAATGTATTCTGCCCTGAAGATATCCATGTTCCACATAAGCATAAAATGTTCAGAATTTAAAATATTAATAACAAGCAAAAGGTATTTTTGTATGCAGTAAAGGAATAAACATATACTGATTGAGACACTAGCATGCCATTTCATTTTTAACGGTTGTGTGGCAGGGATTTTATAATTCATGGGGTGAACTCGGGAAAAATGATAGCAATAGCTGGTCATGTCATGCTCAATGTTTATCTAACAATAGTAACCTTCCTTTCTCAACGAGAGTTTGATGTACCTGCATGTTTATCAGCAAGCCCACGTAAACCCGTCAGAATTTCCTGGTGGATGTAATGTAAACTATTTAACTATTTATTCCAATGACCTGTATATAACACAAAGTAGATCATAAAAAACAAAACAAAAGCAAAACACAAAAAACAAACAACAACAAAAAAAAAAAAAAAAAAACGAAAAGAAAAAAAAAACAGCCCTTAGGGCTTATAGTAACCTATGTCAATCAGAATTACTGGATCACATGCTATACAACAGTTACAAATTACGAAAAAGTAATAAAGCATTCAGAGTGTACAAAACAGACTTTACTTAAATATATAGAGACAGTTTTCATTTTGATGTGTAATCATATGCTGGTAGATACATTTATCCTCCTTATCTAACATATTAAACCCCATATGAGTTCTGGCGGTTATTTTGTATAGGTTCACCCTGACATCTTGATAAAAACTACACCCATGCAGGGTGTACTTTACCTTGGGTACAATTAGCAAGCGCAAAATCAGATGAAGTAGACCGGAACGGAAAATTAGACTACTACGGACATATTTTTTTCATGACAAAAGTGATGTTTTTTTTTTTCACTTGTGATTCTGTTTTAAACTTATTATATTTTCGGAATGTCGGCTTCTGATGTATAATAGTTAACCATCTACTGATTACAGAGTATGTCACCATTCTTGTAGTTGATATAAATGACACTGTGTTTGATTTGCAATTACAATTTCGCAATCGAGAAGTTAATTTTTCGTTAAAATCTGTCTCCCATCCTCCTACTTGATTTAGATCTAATGTAAATTTAAACATATACTATGGTCATTCTTTCATCATTTCACCATGTAAGATGTTTCCATGTGCTTTACATGTTAACATAATGTCTAAAACAAGAGTCAAAGCCAGCCTATTTCACTTTTGAAGAGGGAATCGTGTTTTCTGAAAGTACTCCTGAAAAATATTAAAAAAACCCGACTGTGTACCTATTTTTAGCAGGAATTAAAATGCTTGCTGACCAAATATATTAAAACAGTCACTAAATAGTACAACATTACTTCCGACAAAGCTTTGTAAAGTTTTATAACCTGCATATCCCCGAAGTGATCAGATTGATTGATTGATTGATTGACTGATTGATTGATTGATTAAATTTATCCAGCTACATCAATGGTATAAGAAAAACATATAGTAAAGAAACTACGATGGCACCAGAAAGTCTACTGACTTATTTCCACGGGTGTCTGGTTAAAAACAAAAATTAAAATTTAGAAAAAAAGAATATAGGCTCTGCAAATAAATAAAAACATGTGTACATATGTGTAACATATTTACATATATTATATATATTAAAAATATAATGTTTAGAATAAATACCTATACTTGTATCACATGATCTCATGCACCCAGCATCTATGTATTTATATGCCGGCCATAACATAACCTGCTGCTTTGTCAACGTGGTAAGACACCGCCCCCCCCCCCCCAACAGCTTTTAGATCCTACTTGTTTTCGTGGACGACTCTCCTTATAACTGAGCCACTGGTGCAGCATGTGCCGTGTGTCTACAGGGGAAAATGCTTGTACCGCCACTTCTTCCAAGTACATGGGTTTTAACCTGTGGTTACTCGATACACTGCCATCCTCCCACAGAACGCCTAGCAAAAGTCAGGAGCTGTACTTGTGCACTCCCTCATTAAAATCAACTGACCTGTTGCTCACCTAAGTCATACGTGTGCACTGACCTACAATACAGAAGTGCACTGGGACCAACCAATGCTGACACGAGACTAACCTTATTTGCATGTTAGAATGACCATTTCCGGTGAACACCAATTAGTCGTATGTAAGCAATGCTTCGTCCCAATGCTCACCTGAAGTGCACATTGGCGCCAACCATAGATGCTCGCAAGGCATTCATGTGGACCTTGGCACATTCTTTGTTGGCATGGCCCATTCTTGCCACAACAGACCAACAAGCTTTAGTCGGTCTGAAGGGGCAGTGGTCTCATGATGCACCAGTGGGGCAAGCCCTGGGGCCAAGTAGCATACCACGAACTGGTACGACAGAGTCAGCAACAATTCCTGTAATTGTACCATAATTAATTATAATTGATATCATTAGGCTTTATCATTACAAGAACAAGGTCCGGCTGAGCCACGTTGGGCCCCTTGCTGTGAGCACTACGTCAGCCAGTGTCCTCAGAGCAATTAATAATTACAGAGGACCTGGGCCCGGGTTTTCCAAATTGTTTCCTCAATGAGTGATTACTCAGACCTGAAAATTTTTCTCAGTCTCCAGTGGTTATTTTCATCTGATTGGCTGGCTGCTATTCTTTCACCAAGCAAGAAACAGGTGTGTTGAGATATTACTCAAAAAGTAATTGCTCAGAAGTATGAGAAACTGGGCCCTGACCCAGTGTTGGTGTCTGTGCAATACGTTTACTTATTAATCACTGCACTGGTCAAAGATTTCGAGGAGACCTGTTGTTCAGCCCAGTATGCAACATCTACCAATCCTCAACTACATAACAGTTCTCATCAATTAGGCGAGATTTAACAATGTCCAAATAATTTTAATGATTCAATTTAACAGGGTGAAGAAGTTGTACATTCAGTTTACTTTGTGGGCCAGAATATTTATATTGCCACAAACTGGCCTCAATTGTCGTATGATATATATATATATATATATATATATATATATATATATATATATATATATATATATATATATATATATATATATATGTATATATTCACTGACTTCAGGTGGTTCTTGTTAGTTACGATGTACTCAAGTATCAGCAACTTCTCATAATGATGGATAGAATTCTGCCATCACAAATGGAAATATATCTGCATAGAGCGTGGCTTTTGGCTCCTTTTCTCTGGACACGTTGTAAGTTTTAAAAAAACAAGAAGACTATGACAGTTCTGTGATGAGCTGATCTTTCATATAAAGTTGATGCAGTTCTGTTAATGTCAGAATGATATAAGAGTAACCTTTGTTTTAGAGTATTAAGGACTGTTGCTTACAGGAATGTATGCCATACTGCAAAGGTCGATGATTTGTTAATAATCTGAAACTGACTGATTCGGCATGAATTAACACATTATTTTTTATGATAAAGTCCATGTACATTTCAAACAAGTCTGGAGAGGATTCAACTATAATTTCAAGGAAAAAGAAAGGCCACAAAAGGTATTTAGACAAGTTAAAAGTAATTGCAGGACCATCTGGTCAACAATTCAGGTCTAGAGGTCCCCAGAAGTGACCCTATACAATTTCAACGCAATTGACTTAACAGTTTTAAAGGAAAATTTTTAGGGTTTTTGCTTAAAAATGGACAAGAGATATCGTAAAATATCTTAAATTATTTTGAGCATGACTATTGTTATCGCCATTAATTCTCATGGTAATCGTTGGGAATTGATACATTAATCAACAGGTATGGGTTCGTAAAATCGTTAAAACTCAGGGACCCAGAGGATCATAACCTAGTGAATAATTGTGTTTAACCCTGCTGTAAGCTAATTTCTACAAACTTTCAGAGCAATCTAAACAACGCTTTCAGAAAAAAAGTGGAAAACATTGAAAAAACACAAGAAATGAGAGAAAAAATAGCCGCACAACATTTAAAAATAAATTTAAGTATGTGAGTCCCCAGAAGTGGCTCTATGCAATTTGGAGAGAAAAGCGAAACAACAGTTTTTAGAAAAATATCCGAACTCATTGCAGTGAGACCATTTGAACTCCGTAGAGACCCATTCAAG
This sequence comes from Hermodice carunculata, assembly GCA_964020975.1. NCBI lineage: Eukaryota > Metazoa > Annelida > Polychaeta > Eunicida > Amphinomidae > Hermodice > Hermodice carunculata. The sequence goes on along the minus strand of OZ026618.1, from coordinate 46,517,789 downwards.
ATACATCACCAGAGCGTTTGAAGTGGATCTGGCCGACAGTGTTTGATAAGTTGATGAGGGAGTTGTGAACAGATGATAAACCGTCGGGCGGACGACAGATCACCACTTGTCTTGTAAGCTGAACTAAAAGAATCAAACAGGAGAAATTTCAAGTTTAAGCTGACAAATAGCTTACCTGTTGAGCTGACTCTCAGGCCATTTTTGTATATGCCCTAAGTCTGCTACGCAGGCAAACCCCTAAAAACCAAAGGTAAATTTTTGGAAAAATAGAAATACCCAGCTCATAGTCGATCGTCTATCAGAAGCATGCGGTTATGTATGATTCTACTGTTCTAAAGACAAAGTATTTCAAAACTTTGCTTTTTTAAAGATATATATATATATATGTGTGTGTGTGTGTGTGTGTGTGTGTATATATATATATATATATATATATATATATATATATATATATATATATATATATTTGTATATATATTTATATATATTTATGTTTATTATATTGACTGAGTCATATCTTTAACAAATTACCAATTCTTCAGTTTTATTTAAGAAACGCTTCGCACAAAAAGGTTCTATCTGTACAAATAATAAAATATAAACCTACATAAACTGATACAGAGTAAGCAAAGTGCGGTGAGTGCCAAACATTATAGCATGAATGCAAATGATATCAAGGTAAAAACTAAACTCTGACTTAGACTTTTGAGAAAAATAAAATGACCCACAGTATAATACATGTATCCATGTATGTTCAGATAATAAAATTTAAATTAAATGTTGAAACTTATTTTTGAAAACTTACCAGATGTGCATTATATATTGCTTTTCAAGATTGCACCTTAGATTTCTAACAAGACTGTATGTAAAATTTAAATAATCATTCCTTACTATAAATTTATAGTTTATGTACTCAAAACGTATGGGAAAGCTAGTGGCTATTATCATTATTGAACTATGAGGCTCTGTAAAATATACAGGTATTCAGTCCTGGATATGTGTCGAGGCCAAGGCCCTTGATGTGGGGCTGCAAAAGCCTTGCAAAGCACTGTAAATGTCGTAATTTTCTGTGCTTGTAACATTTTTCTTTTGTATTATGTACTTTCGTATGATTATAATTTT